>JAECUM010006921.1:0-83897 GCA_016617855.1 Megalonaias nervosa
TGTCTTGACATTGACCCTAATAGATACCAGTAATTTTTCACTAACTGCAAAAATAATAATAAACACTTCTGCAAAAATGGAAACTAAAAGAGATTCTTTTTTATAGTGCTCAGTTAAGATGGTCAGAAATTAAGAGTAATACAAATTTGCCCTGAACAGGATAATAAATAATATCAAGAAAGAAATGTATTTCCTGTAGTCTAATTCAACAGTTATTATTCGTAGAAACAGTTCTGACGTCCAAGCAAGTTCTGCTGATTATATCCGGTGGGGTCTGCTATTAGTCCAATAAATGAGCCCCCCAACATATATTGATGGACGCTCTGATGTCACCTGTTTTATTAAAACGCGCAATAGCTGCATACAAATTTGTCCGGAACACGCCAGCGTATAGTTCAGAAACTTACCAGTACATGGTAACAAGCATATGTAGCCATGACGTTCGAAATGGCCTCATGACACATGGTTGTGTTATTCCACGTGGATTTACAAGTTGTCAAACACGGGAATGGATAATAATAATAATATTTACATATCGCCAAGAGACGCGAGAAATACCGGTAAGTGTCTTAAATGTACACCGATGTGTTGCGGATAGAGCTACATCAGATCAAATGTGAAATGGAACTGAAAGACTCAATTCCAACATAGCAAACCTCTAAATTTCTGGATATATTCTTCTTGGATTTCACGTTTCCGTAGAAAACTCGAGAGTTCGTCAATTCCCAATCGTCTAACACTTTCTTCGGCCATGCTGACCAAACACGCTGTACAATAATGACCGACTGACTCGAATACGGGATACGCAAATACCACGGGATAACTCGAGACGAATAAAATCAAATAACCCGTTAGAGTTTTCTCCCCTGTACGTTGATTTGCCACAATTTAGACCGCAAAGACAGGGGTTAGATGTGATTTAAGTATTATATATTCACTTTTTCTGACACCCCTACATGTGATTTCTGATTTTGTTAACACAACCCACACCTGATGTAATTTTTTAAACAAACTCTCCACTATCAGAATCGAAATGGTCTCAAACATAACCTCCTACATATATTTTTTTTAAAGTGCCGTCCCCGGGGGGGATATATGTTTACTGGAACAGCCCTTAATAGAACAAACAACATAGACCCCAATTTGCCAGTGCATTACGTGACAGTAGATCAGAGTCTCTGTTGTTTGCAGATGAACTCAAATTATAAGACAGTATATACTGTACGTAAATATTTTCTAACATTCTCAGATTTTTTAATGAATAAAAGAGAGTACAAATAAAACATGCAGGTCTGAATAACGACTGTAATATGAAATAAATGTACAGTTACTTTTTGAAATCCAGTAATGATAATATTTTTTGAGTCATTATATTTTCGCAAAATTTGCAATCTAATTAAAATCAGATCTCCGCTGTCCTTGGTGAAGATCTGAGAGCAACCACTCAGGGGTATTGTTTTGGTGAGGTATGTTATTATCATAATCACTATTTTTATCAGCCAATCAGATGAAGTCTTATATGTTTGTGCTTATCATAATCATTATTTTTATCAGACAATCAGATGAAATCTTATATTTTTGCATTTGGGAGACTGATAAATGTGGCTGAAGCGCATCATTGTGTTCCTAAAAATTTGATTAATTTTCAGATTTTTAAAAGCTGCATTCCCATTCGCTAATTCAAAGGTCACCAGAATATGACCCCTATAAGGTCACTGTCAGATCTTCACCTAGGACAGTGGTGGTCATACAGAACATTAGATAAGCACTATTTTCATGTAGAACCACTTTATTCATGGGATGAATGTGTCTGTAGAGTTTCATTGTAATCCTTCAAGAAGCTTAGAAGTAGTGATAACAAGCTTGTGCTAATGGATGGATGTCAGATGATGGATGAGATACCACCACATAAGCTCTCTGGGTCTATGACCAGTAAAGCTAAAAGTTCCTGGACTAGTTGCACTAATAAACATGTGTCATACATTGCTACAAGACAAAATGGGCAATAACTCTAAAAACAAATTGTGACTGTAGAGTGATCCATCTACATGCACAACTTCATGTCATGATCATAATATTCACCAAGTTTTAAAAAAATTCATAATTAGAGCTAACAAGATTGTATCATACGCTGCTACAAGACAAAAACAGTAATAACTCCAACAAAAATTGCAGTAGCAAAGCGATTTGTTGTTATGTGCATCTTCAAATGATGACCACAAAATTTACCATGTTTCACAACAATTCATTAAAAGCTGTTGGACCAGATGTGCTAGCGAGTGCTGGACAAAAGAGATGGACATGACAATTACTATATACACCTGCTTTAATAAAGTCTCAACTTTTGCTGTGTAAGTAAAATTTTATCTTACTAGCAAAATATTTAATATAAAATTGGAAAGAACTATATTTATGTTTGTACAACATGTATGCCCAAGGAAATTCACATATGTACAAAAATCTGACAAATTGCTATTAATGGTCTGAAAATTTAATAAATTTCCTACTAAATTTCGTTTGTCCACCTCAAGTGTTCTTTCCTTAACAACACCAATAAAGTTTTCCTCAAAAAAAAGGTCGATGTCAAAAAATGTAAATGTTGAAACCATCTCTGAAGTTTTCAAGCAGTAATAAGATTTTCATCATAAGCTGCTGTAGTGGCAATATTGGATGTAAGATCAGCACCATTTTCATTTGGGACCAACTATACATTATTAGAAGACTTTTGATGAAAATGCAATGACAATATGATTGTCCACTCATGAGGAGTAGCAATAACAAGATTTTTAAGACGGCAATCATGGCAGTCATATCTGAAATAAAAATAGCATTATTTGCAGGCAGAAAAATACTAGATATCATAAAAAGTCTTTTGGTGAAAACCCTATGTCAATATGGAAATAAATTCTTCCGATTAGCAAGAACAAGAATTTCAAGATGTCAGACTAGCATAATTTTCATTCAGGACTAAATAAATGCCAAAATAAATCTTCTAGTGAAAGCCTCATGCCAATATGACTTTTCATTACGAGTAATGATAAAAAGATTTTCAAAATGACCACTATAGTAACCATACTAGATGCCTGAGCAGCACCATTATGACCAAGTAAAATATCACAAGAAGTATTCTCATGAAAACTCCATGTCATCATGACTTTCCATTCAGGAGTAGTGGTATAAAGTTTCATGACAGCTGCTGTGGTGGCCATATTGGATGTCAAATCAGCACCACATTCATTTAGGAACGAATAAACACTGTAAGAAGAGTCTTTTAGTGAAAACCATATGGCTGATATGACCCTCCACTCAGGAGGGCTAATGATAACAAGATTTTGAAGATAGTAGCTGTGCTGGTTATACTGACTCTCCAAAATGGACCATTTGCATTTATGACCAACTAGACCATGGGATGAACATATGTGTCAAGTTTTATGACAATCCTTGAACTTGTTTCGGAAGACCAGACATAACAAACTTGTGTCAATGGATGGACAACACATGACGGATGATGAACAATATACAACAGGCCATCCCATAAGCTCTTCTGGTGTGTGACCAATACAGCTAAAAGCTGCTGCAGAAGTCTTAAAATCTAATCAGGTCAAAAAGATATGCATAAAAAAATGCCAAATTTCATTTGTCAAGCTTAAGTGGGTGTTTGCATGCTAACAAGCTCCCCGAGATGAACTGATCTGGTCGTGTCAACCAAATCAATCTGCCCCTAAAGCAAGCAGGCTTCAAACAATGAAACATTTATTTTAGATGGAGACGGACACAATTCCATTATTTCTAGACCTTAATCACCAGAGATCAAACTTGATCCAATCAGCAAGATATAAATGCATACTGCTGATAGTAATATACAGTCTTAGGCAAAGAAAACATTCATTCTTAAAACTTAACATACGTACATATTTGTCTTAATATACATGGAGTTTTTATACGAAGTTGTAAGCTTTCAAAACTTACTGCTCTTGAAATAAATGCCCATCATCTTACTGGCAATCTGCCCATAACAAATGTCAAATAGAAACTGATTCCATAAAAATGTATAAATTGACAGAAGCCGATTTGGGAAATGTAGCATAACTATTATCAAGTTGTAACAAAAGCTCTATGCAAGACTTGCTGTATTTCTGTGGCCAGTATGTGACAAGTTTGTACTATTTCCTCAATCATATTGCTACTGACAGGTGACCCAAAAAGGATGATGGTCAGCTTCCAAAGGGAGATTAATCTGACTGGAACTTATAACTATTCTATGCAAAATCTAAAGCAATACCTCGATGGCAATAATGATCAGTGTCCAGTGTTATGGTTCCTTTAGATGAAATGAATGCAATAGCATGGATGTCACATTATGTTCACAAAATATTAGTTGGAATTATGTTTAGGACATATACTGTTATATACTTATAAGTCAAGTCTAACTGCACACAATACAGACCCTGATCTGATGTTAAATAATGTGCCTGTAGGTCTGGGTCTATGTTGTTTGTTCTACTTATTATTTCTAACAAACTGCACAGACCCAGATCTGCCAGCACATTATGCAACATCAGATCAGGGTCTGTGCAGTTGGCAGTTGGAATCGACTTATAAGTGAGTATATGTGGTATACAAAATGTTACGTGTTAATTGGCTGATTTGAATTGTTTTCTTGATTATGATGGATGACAAGTTTTAGAATCACACACTTTGGCTTAATTTTTTTCATGGTTATCAATTGTTGTGATTTTAGAGAAAATTACATTTTTTTTCAAATACTTAATTTGGCAATTTGAGAAGGGGTCCAACTGTTTCCAAAGAAGAATCATAACAGACTGGGTCTTCAAATTCATGGTTTGTAGCATGAAAAATCACCCAAACTGGTACCTCATGAAAAATAGAGAATACTCAATGTCTGCTGGGTGACTAAGGTTTCTTGTATCCAAGTAAAAATTCAGCTACTCCGAGGTAATAGACTGTTTGTGCTATACCAAATAACGGTGCTATGACCAGTATTCTGCAAAAGGCTCCTTTAAAAAGTGCCTTTGGTCCTTCATGCTTCATCACTTTCCTGAAATGAAAATAAAAGTATGCATGAAATCATCATAGTCAAGAGATAAGAGGTTATACTTGTTTTAATGCCTTTCTAATAGCTTTTTTATTTCTGTGAATTTAGTTACCATATATACTGGTTTACAAGTCAAACTGCAAACAACATTGACCCTGATCTGCTGTCACATAATGTACCAGTAGATTAAGATCTATATTGTTCATTCTAATGATTAATCCTAACAACACTGCACAGATCTATATCTGCTGCTGGATATCTAACGAAGATCTGGCATGTACAATAGAACTATCTTGGACCACAATGCATTTTGATGTTTTTCCATACTGTTATAATGCTGTAAGAAGTATTTTACTTATAAAAATTCCAACTAAAATATCCCACAGAAATGCACAGTGTTTGAAAGCTGAATTTTATTTTTCACATCACAAAAAACACATAAGAGTTAACTACGATCTTATACCCTATTATTATGCAGTTGATAGAAATTTTGGAGTAAGTCAAATCTTATAAGCTAAAGAAAATTTGGTGAATAATGAGCTATCTTTTCTAATGAATACATCTACTACAGTCATCAGCATATCCCTTCCACTGATCACAAGGGAGATAGTGGGGTGGTGGTGCTGGTACCTATAAGAATGATGAATTACCTTAAGTATTTGCCTCAACCAAAACATTTTCTTTTGCAATATTAGGGATTTATTTAATTTTTAAAATAGCGATGGAGAAATATGTATTCAAGTTACAATGACAGACTGACTTGACTAAGATCAATATAAGCCAGATAAAATAGGTTAACTCAACAATTCAGATAGCATGTCTTCATTTTAACAATATCTTACTTTGGAAAACAAACATTTGCAAGGTAGATATGCTTGAGTGACTGCTTAAATCAGTAAGAAAACAGTGTTTGGTTATGAATGGTCACTGACAGCAGAAATAAAACAAAAACTGTTTAGTGGTCAACTTTTATGGGGAAAATTACACTGGAGAAAAATGGGAATGGTCACTGAGACCATGTGACTGTTAAAAAAAGGTGACCATAAGGGCATTAATTACTGCATTACACAAACAAGTTTTTGATTTTGCTCAGCGTTTTAAGTTGTCTATTTTTAAGTAAAAGTGACGAGTCCGTAAAATTTCAAATCATTTGATGCAGAAGAAAACATTTCCTTCTGAAAATGAATGATGGTGGGGCTCAATGCAAATTTAAAAAAGAACCATATACCCAAAGTTTTGGAATTTTATAGAACATCAGAAATGACTGGCATCCTTTGCACAAAAGCAGAAAGGGCTGCATGCCAGGCTACTCCACTAAAACTGGATCAAAACTTGCCTGTCACAGACACGAAGTCATTTAAACCTTACTGGGGCTCTCACAGTGATGACAGCTACATCTGATAGTGGTTGCACATCACTGTCAGACTTGAAAGAAATGCTCCTTATTAGTTGTTTATTTAACTTAGGACTTTTTATATATAGCAACAGTGGCTTTAATGACAGATTGGTATAATTGTATACAAAATGAAAACTCCTGATGCCAAGATGCCCTATACAGCAATCTGGTGAAAAGCAGTTTATTGCTCATAAAAAGAAGTCAGATATCTTTCATGTATGATAACATGCCAATTTGAATGGCACTGATGTCAAGCTGTTTTATGCTACCTAGTCACGTGTTTTTGGTGCTCATTTTTTTGTTCTAAAGAAAAAAAAGCAATTATTGATTTATGCATGATGCATGATTCATAAAATATAGTGAATTCAGAACCAGCTATGAACTGGTCAGGTAAGTGGACAATTGCTTAAGAAATCATCATGGCTCTCAAAGATCTGCATTTGATTCAATGTTGTTAAAAGAAATGGTATGACTCCTGCAAAACTATCCACAATATGAGAGAGAAAGAGAAGAAGAAAGAGAGAGAGAGAGACTCGTACACAAAACAATCAATGATCCCTTTGTACGTTTCTTCCCCTTTGCCCTTGCGTAATGTCTGTAGACGAGTCTTTACAACTGAAAAAAGATATAAAAAATGTTTTTTTAATTCCTCTGAAAGCATAACAAAAAAGCCAAAGGAAGCAACAATTCTTCTTGTACACTGAAAGAAAATTCAAATTTAGATCCCTGCTTTGGTATATCTCATGTGATGACAAATTACTTGAGTTGATAGCCGACATTAATCTTTGTTAAAATATGTTTGGATGCATTCATGTGATAAATCTGTACTATGCAATCCAACCAAAGAGTGAACAGGTAGAATAATGCACTAAACATGACTGCTACAAGTTCTCAACAAGTACTATCATAGTACTAAACAATAATGCAAATTGGAAAATAAAAACTAATTTTTGCAGATTCATTTGCTTCTTAAAGCAATATCTCCAATACTTTCAACTAGAGCAGTTACTGAATAGTGAACAAGAACTCATTATAGACCCTTGCTTACATGTCAAGAGTTGGTACTCTTGAGCAATGTTGAATAAACCAAAGAAAGTAGGTCAAAGTTGCCTAGTTTTGATGCATAATACATGTTTCATGTAAGATGCATCCACATTACAACTCCGGTGGTAACAGGTTAAAAGATGTTATATTAAAATTAGATTTCTGACAAGCTTTGGCAAAGAAGGTAATAGCAACCTAGTTTTGGTATGTGCAAGACAACTTCATACCACAATGCACCCCACACTGACTGTAAGTACTTAATAGGTATAATGAAAAAAGAGCTACATCCACATGGAAAACTGAGTACAAAAAGTGAAGCCTAAATAATGTCCATTTGACAAAGTGTGCATATTAACACTACAACAGTAACAATCAGACATATCAGCAATGGGTGCCTCACAAAGAACCCTGCTAACAACAAATTTCTCAGTAGAACCTTAAATATGGACTTGCATTGGAAAACAAATTTTTAAAAATGGGCATTCAGGGACCACATGTCCTCCAGATGATGATGTGAAATGCCGGAAGTCCAACTCCTTAATAGTCTTGATATAAAGGTGCATACCAAAACTGACAGAAATCAAACAATCCTTAGTAAATTAATGCTGTGGAAACCAGAGTTAGGAGGACAGGAACCAGGGGATATAACTCATGCAAATATCATGGAATGCTTGAAATTAAACCCATTCATGGTCGGATCAATTCTAAGCCTAAACCAGACTTAGTCAAAATCCAACAAAACTTGGTAAAATTATGCTTCAGAAATTGAAGTCAGGAGAAGAGGCAATTAGGGAGCGTAACTAATGTAAATAACATTGTGAAACACTGGAAAACAAGCTCAATCAATGTGTCATCACTCCAACAATCCTTGGTATAGTAATGCTGTTGAAATCAAACTTTGGAAGACAGGAAGTCAGGAGGCCAAAACTCCTATGTAAGAATTTAGAAATAAAAATTTAGAGGGGAAATTCATCCTTCTGAATGAAAAAAAAAGGGGGGGGGAATTTCCAAAACAGGGTAGGGATTTTCTTAACAAATAAGTGTTTGTTGTGCAAACTGGAGTATAATTTTTATGCATTCTAATGACTTTTCGGCATATTTTTTTATAGCTATAAGCATGAATCCTACAATCACATGCCCTACAGCAGATCCTGTATGACGTCACAGAATGATATAAACTGAACTAATTCTTAGTCTAATTCTTGTCAATATAAAAGTGCATTCTCAATCTACCTGAAATAAAAATGATAGTTAAACTATGCTGAAGAAACCAAATTTAGGAGGATACAAAATCAGGGGCCATAACTCTTATAATTGAAAAGCTGCAAATCGAATTCATTCAAGGTTTCATCCATGTAAAAACCACATACCAAATTTGGCAAAAATCAAACAATCCTTAGTTGTTGTTGTTGTTGTTGTTGTTGTTGTTGTAGGGTTTAATGCCATTTTGCAGCACAAGATAGGTTATACATGGCGGCCAGTATAAATGATAGAGGAAGAACCGGGAAAACCCCAGAAAGAACCACCGACCCATGAGAAGCTACTGGCAAGCTTTGACATACCCACATTGGCCGAACCTGAGACTCGAACCCATGCATACAGAGGTGAGATGGCAGTGATCTGTAATGGTGAGCGCTTTAGACCACTTGGCCACTCGAGGCTCCCACAATCCTTGGTAAATATAATGCCTTGGAAACCAAGGTCAGGAGGACAGGAACCAGAAGGCATAACTAATGTATATGATATGGAATGCTAGTAAATGAACTCATTCATAGTCAGATCAATAAATTCCACAAACCAAACCTGGATGAAATCCAACAATCCTTTGTAAAGTTAGGCCACAGCCAGAAGAATAGGCAATCAGGGGACATAACTCTGGTAAATGGTACCATGGAATGCTGGAAATTGAACTTATTCAATGTTTCATCAATATAGAGCTGCATACCAAATATGGCAGAAATTTATCAATTCTTGGTAAAGTCAGCTGCTGAGACAAAGAAGAACAGGCAATCAAGGGCCACAACTCTTCCAACAATGACAAAAAAGGCTAGATATCAAACTCTTCTGCGGTCTCATCAGCATAAAACTGCATACCAAAATCAGGTTAAAATCCACTAACTTCCTGTACTGTTTTGGTGTGGAGACAAAAATTGTTGATGGCCGGACAGAGACCTGGATGGACAGAGAGAAAAAGTGATTACAACAGGGCTCAGCCAACTGATTAAACAGGGCATTAACTATAATAAAAACTACAACCAAACTATAGATACTATGATGTAATTACTCACCATCAAAAGGGGTGACTAAGAAAGCACCTGTGCAGCCAGCTAAACACCCTGAGATGAATGAATGGTAAAAAACAGCCTGATTGCTGCCTTCACGTCTCTTGCCCTGAAAAATGTAATAAACTTTGGTTACAACAAAACTTGGTGGAAATGAATACTTTAATCAATTTGCAAAATTCAAAAGAAACTATCATATATATTTCATTTTTAAGAGAATATAAACTGTATATGAATCCATATTGATATATATTACCAGAAGTTTAAAATAAAATCTAAATTTGCAACTTTTTCAAAAATCAAACACATCAAGAACAGTGATCAAATTTTGGGGAATTTTTGTTATTTATTTAAGATTACCCTGAATTCAGCCTTTAAAGTTAGAATGCTCAATTCTCCAAGAGGCTACAATTGTTAATCTGTATAAACCATTAATGTAAAAAAATATCTTGCCTATGTTGTCTTCTTCATGTATTTATTGTTACTGCCCACATGTATTATGCTAAATTTCAAAAGCATATACAATATGCACAAGGAAGTGATAAAAATTACAAAACTCTGAAAGGAATATGCTGGATAAACATCAATTTACCTTAATTTCATTTTTTAAAAATACCTTTTTTGTTCAGACAATTTGCAAGGGCATTAGTTATGTCAATAAAAGAGTCATGTTTGACAGTACTTTTAATGGAAATTTTTTTTTTAGTTTTATTTACAAAATTTCTATTTCTCATAATCTATGGCCTGATTACCTTTGCATTCAAATGTGCAAATAATGGGAAGTAGATAGCAGAAAAAGAGACATCCCTAAGGAGTGTTGCTCCACATCCTTGATACAGGCCAAAGAACCCTTTCTCTCTCAATAGTTTTAGGGCAATCTTTGTAGCAGAGAGGCGTTGAGGAGCAGTGGTTGTTGTTCCACTTGCCCCATTTAAATTTACATATCCAGTTGATGTAGCAGTCAGGTCTACTTGTGCTGTTGAGAAAGAGAATGTAGTATAACAGAATCTCAATTATCGGAATCTTTATTTGTATGAACCAGCCACCATCTAAACTTGCTTAGAAGTAGAGTCAAACCACAAACAACATAAACCCTGATCTGCCATCACATACTCACTGTGCCCTCAGATCAGCACCTGTGCTATTTGTTTAACTGAAGAAATAGCACAGACCTAGATCAGCCTGCACATTATGAGACAACAGATCTGGATCAGTGCAGTTTGCCGTTAGTCTCTACTTATTAGAGAGTACAGATGGCAAATATCTCACAAACATTTCCAAAATGCCATATTTGTCATTGTACAGGTCAGTACTTTTATCTAAAAGGTTCAATCCTCTACTTAAACTATAATCTCGACTTTTACCCCCCCCAAATGAAATCCTTATTTCTTCATGTGTACACTTACTGTCAAAAGAAGGTGCATGTCATTTCTTATTCATACAGGTTGAAAAATAAGCAGCAGAACAAAGACAAATGCTCATATTTCATATAGGTCAAGGTCACAGTTTTGCACTGAGAGTAAAATATTGGTAGGGTCAAATAAGACCCAGTCTGATTCTATTTTGGAGAATTATGAACCATTCGTGTTGAGAGGTTCTATTTCATTTATTGGGTGATTCTGCCAAGCCTATCCCTATTAAAATATTAAGGAACACAGGAGCTTCTCATCACACAGTCTCAGGACCTGTGACTGTCAGAGCAGTGTCTTATTTACCTATTGAGGGTATTCAGTTATTACTAGGCACTGACCTAGATGGAGATAAGGTCATGGTTAATCCACTTGTAACTGCCAAGCTATGTTAGAATAAAAAATTTATATCCTTTTGAGATTGAAATCCTGGATTTGTATCCTGCTGGTGTAGTTACCAGAGCTATGGCAAAACAAGAGCTCTTAAGAATGATGTTGCTTAGGAAATTATTCCTTAAGCTGACACATTTATTTGTCAGTCTTTTGATGAGGTCACTGTTGTTCCAAGTATTGGTCAATTAATAGATACTGATCACAGTTAAAACTCTTTTTACTACTCATTCTGTCTAATCTAATCAGGGTGACAAAAGACAATCACTCATTGTTGAACAGGAACAAGATCCTGAGATCTTCTGTTTGTTTCTGATTGCTATTAGCAAAACTAAAGCCACACAAGTAGCAGTTTGTTATTTTGTGAAAAAATAGGGTCATTATGAAAAAATGGAGACCGCCTGAGGTATCCACTATTGTCAAGTGGTCAGTGAGCTATCAAATTGTTGTTCCTACTTCATACAGACAGTAAATTCTTAGTCTTACCCATGATATCCCCTTGGCTGAACTCAATAAGACTTACCACAAGATCCTGGATCACTTTTATTGGCCGAAAATTAAAAGTAATATTTATAGGTTACTGCATTTGTATGGGAAAATATGAACGAGTTTTTTGGATGGAAATACTGCACGACCTTGGGAGTGCAGTATATCCATCTGACAAAACGAGTTCATATTTTTCCATACAAATGCAGTAACCTGTTTATTATATGCTCATTTTCTTAAACTACCTAAGACTTAATTATATAAACAAAAATACACTACAAGAAACAAAGTAACTGAATGTATGCCTTATTCCAAACTAAATACACAAGTGTAGATTCATCATTACACGAAAACATTATTAATGCACACGTGACTCTGCCCAGATAAATTTGAACTTGGTCACGCGCTAGGCATAAGTTTCGAAAAAATTGACATTTTGGTTTACTTTAAATTGAAATTTGGAGTCATATTGTGAATGAATGCACACTGCAACAACTTTTCCATTTGATCTGGAATGAATAGATTTTGGTATTTTTGGCGATTCTACGAAATTTCTTGAGTGGACTGGATTTATCTGTGACAATTCTACATGAAGTACATCGGATTGCAGCAGCAAGGAGCAGCATGTTGACATCTGCAAGTGTGTTTCTGTTCTGTCACCGAAGGTTTGAAATCATAATGTGGGAAAAATATGAAGTTTTTCAATTGCAATTATCAAAAAGACGCTATGGAATTTAATGTTTATTTCTTTTTGAGTGCAGTAAGGTGGATGTAATTGCACTTGGAATGTAGTCGAAATTACATTAAAATTTCGAAATGTGTAATCAAGCTTGAGAACCCATGACATGGATCATGTAATTCGGATTTGCAGAACTAAGAAAGTACATTATGAGGAAATTCAGATGTAAAACTGTAAGTATATTTTTTGCCATTCTATTACCAGTTAAAGACAGTAGTTTATTCCTTGTCACTTGCATGTTATTTGTAGGGGCCCTGTCTGGTGTCTATCGCAAGCCTAAATCCGAAACATTGTATCAAAAAAGTTAACGCGGAATGTGGCAAAGCAGCTGGTATGTGGCAGTCCACGAAACATCTGCTTTATTTCATTCAGAAACAAATTTAATCAACCAAAACATAAAGGGTCTACTACATGAGTGTACATGATTTGTTTACAAAGTAGTTCCTAATACACTATTGAGCACATGTGTCGTGTACGTGAGTTCAGTATGAAGTACACGAGTGCAATATCATAAAATATTGCACGATTCTGACAATTTAAAGTTAACAGAAAAAAATGAGCATATAATAATTGTAAATACTGTAGATCTTGTCACACTTGTGAAATGGCAAGAAAACCTAATCAGAAGATACCCAAAGCTCATCTGCAACTTATTCATGCACTTGATGAACCATTTTGCAAAATAATGGTAGACTGTGTTTGGTCAATTACCTAAGACCAAGTTAAGCAACCAATATTTGCTGACTATAATGTGTGCATCCATTAGATTTTGAGAGGCAATTCCTTTTAGAAATATTAAAAATAAAACTATAGTAGAAGCTTTGATAATGTTATTTACACTTGTTGACCTTCCCAAATCTGTCCAGTCTGATCAAGGGTCAAATTTTATGTCTGGAATTTTCCAACAAGTTATGCATGAATTAGGCATAGAACAGCTTAAATTTTCTATCACCCTGAAAGTCAATGGGCTTTGGAAAGAATTCATGAAACTCTGAACGAGCATGCTTTGGTCCAAATGCTTTGATACAGAAAGGGTTAGGATGAGGGTATTCATTACTGTTATGGAATCAACTCAAAGAGTGATTCGGTTTTAGTCCTTATGAACTGGTTTTGGACATACTTTCTGTGGACCATTGAAGTTATTACAAGAGAAACTTCTTGCAAATGAAGATTCCAAGACTAATCTTTCTGAATATGTCTCTGATTTCCAATGTACGTTTTCAAAGACTTGTGAAGTAGCAAGAATTAATCTTCACTCTACTCAGTCAAAACTGAAATTATAATGGCATGACAGAAATATACCAGAAAGAAATTTTCAGCCTGGTAACTGGTGATAGAGCTCTAGCTTCCTTGCCCATACCTCCAAATCCTCTTCTGGCTAAATTTTATGGCCCTTATACAATTAAAAAGAAACTTAATGACTTAAATTATATCATTAACACTCCTGGCAAACAGACACAGAAACAACTTTGTCATATAAATATGTTAAAGGGGTGTTTTGGTTGGGATAGCCCAGTCAATTATTCAGTCAGTTTAGTATTTACCTGTCCCACACAGTGAAGATGTAATTGATGACATTAAATATGTAACATATGCACAAGAATGCTGATCACATGATGGGTATGTTTATATTTCTTGAATAGGAAACCCACCTTGGGAATTTATATAATGGCAAAGTCAATGCAAATAATTGGTTATAATCATGTGTGTTTCATATACATCAGAAATATTACAATGAAAAACTACATTCAGCAAGGACTTCGTTGTTTGAGTACTGTTAAATTGGGAAAAAATATATTTTTTATGGTGTAGCCTAGAATACACTTTAAGACATACCATATTTGTTTAATTGTTTATATCTTTATATTTCCATCATCAATATTTTATTATTTATACATGAATATGCCTTTTAAGGCAAATGGGTGCAAAGCTTACTCTCAAACATTATCATCAGGCAAAACTCACTTTGGGAATTTACACAATGGCAAAGTCAATGCAAAAAATTGGTTATAATCACATGTACTTCTTATACACTACAACATAAATATTCCAATGGAAAATTATATTCAGTATGAACTTCTTTGTTTGAGGATTATTAAACTGTAAAACAAAATATCCTTTTAATAGTACAACCTGGAATACCCTTTAAGATATGAACCATATTAAATTAATTGTTTATATTTTATATTTCCATGATCAATGTTTTCAATATTTCCATCATCAATATTTTATTATTTATTCATGTCTTATTGTATTAAATATGCCTCTGAATGCAATAAAATAAGAACAGGATGGAGATGAAATCTATTCTCATATCTAACCAGCTAACATATCTGAAATAATGAAATATTATGGCCAGTTTCAACTTTTTTTTTATTTTGTATTTTAAGTTTAAACCCTTCATTTGACAAAGGCGCAATACAGACTGTATAGTTTCACTAATACATACTTGGAAGTAAAAGATGGAATGGCAGTAAAAACAGCATCTCAAGAATTTCAAATTCCAACACAAACACTTTGTGCCAGAGTGCTGGGAAAATAGACCCAGAAATATTGCACTGAGAAATATTGCTGAATCAAGAAGAGGACAACCAAACAGCAAATCGCTTGAAAGAAAAGGGCAATACAGATATTGATATACATGCCAGGAGGTTACAGATATTGCCCCAGACCATGCTATTCATAATTGGAAGAGAAATACAAATTGGCCACTGACTGAGACAGATTCAAAGTGATGGCCATATTTGAAAGTTGTCCAACTATGTGCCCTGGAAGCTCAGAGAGCTAGTTCAACAAGAATGTCAGCAAATACTTTGTTGAACTTGACAAGTACAACTTAAAGGAATGGCCATATTTGATTTACAACATTGATGAAAAGGAAGTTAACATTAACCATATCCCTCCCTACATATTTGCTGGCAAAGTGTTCCATCCTCCTGCAGTAGTTTCATCAACAGCCACTATTATTTCAAGTGGCAGCACAGCAGGCATTGCATTTCCCCCTTTCTTTGTCTTCCCTCATGATAGAATGAAGGCTGGACTTCTGCAGGGTGCAAGCTCTGGGGCTGATGTCAATGTGTCAGAGATTGAGAGGTATAATTCTGCCATTTTCCACCAGCACTCTGAGAACCACTTTGTTTTGCACGAGGCAGAGCAGATGAACCAGTCCTTCTTCTTCTAGATGGGCACATCTTTATTGGGCTCATATAATGGGCAAATGAACACAACATCAATATGTTACAGCACTTGCCTTCTACTCACAGAATAGGAAATACAAGTCCAGTGTTTGTTATAAGAAATTGGGTTTATTGTGCACGAGGTTGGTAAATAGAGATACATGTAAATACATTTCTCCTGTTTCTTACACCCTGCAAATACAATTGTTCTGCATGTATAAATTGATTCAGTTTACAGTACATTCAATATGAATGACTTACTACCCTATATATTTATTAATTATCCATCTAGAGAGATAGTGGACCAAATAAACCTAAACACAAACAATCAGTGTGTACAGCAAAAGTAGAGAGCAGACAGACAGACAGACAAGCATATGGACAGAATGATAGGCTCAGAAAAGAATATGCAGGTTGATAACCTAATAAAGGTACTAAAATACATCAACATACATTCAGAGAATATACGGAGTACATATAAACAAAACTGTTACATTAACTAAATTATAAATCTATTTACCTTATCATATGGGACAAAGGTCAAGTCATATTTACCTTGAAGCAAAAGAATCATCAAGCACTTTTCTTACTGCAATTCCATGACCAGCACCCTTCAGGGGCTTCGATGGAATGACCACCACTAATATGCTGTTCATGCTATGTTGTTTATACAGACAAGTAGCAAACTAACCAATCAGAAAGTTACTTACCACTTGTCATATAATAGAACAACCCAGCACAAGCAATAATCAGGGTAGCTTCATTGCTCAGAGTGAACAAAACTTGAACAGGTAATCCTGGTTCAAGGTTGCCTAATTGGCTAAATATGTGTAAAATGAGAACAACACAATAATTGCAGCTGATGACTCTATTTCACTCATCAATGAACATTAATTACATAAAATAACAAAATACCCACTTCTGCCTAATTAAAACATGAATATATAAAATTATAAAATATATGATCCTGCTACACCTTCCCACTACACATTTAAATGATGTCCTCATCATTTAGGGGTATCCACCATGATGCAAATTATGGCTTTGGAAATGGTTTCAGGCATACTGTTAAAAACTCCGTTTGTGTGCAATGACTAGAGAACATGGACTTTTGTTAGCCAGTCTGGCTCATTAATGGCTTGGGACATCACAGAGTCTCCAGAAGTCATCCATGAAGGTGCTTTCATCACTTGACTAGAACGTCATGGTGCTGGAACAGGCAAGGAATTCTTCTCTGTTCGTAACTGATCAGTAACTACTACGTTACTGGGGTTTTCAACCTTGGTGTGACCTGGTACTGCAGAGTCATTATCAATGTTGATCACAGTGTCTTCTGGATTCATAGCTCCAGACTGTTCAGCAGTATGACCACTCTGCTCATTATCATCAACTGCACTATCTGAAACCAACTCTCCTCCCACACTGGAATTACCATCATCTTGGTTTGAAGAGGTTTCATCATCCACTCTAAGACTCTCACTGGAGGAGTCTGCAATTGAATTTTCGCTGGCTAAATCATCTTCAACACTGTTCCTGACAGACATATCTCCCATATCTGCCATTTTGGAACCACCAGATACACCAATTATTTCATTATCACTTGGAAGATAAAGCGATATAGAAATATTTTCATCCTGGTCTGAATCTGTTTCCTTGAAATTATTCTTAGGTGAATTTCTAGTCTTCGATGTCGTGGACTTGAAAGCTTGTTTCTCTTGCTTATGATTACTATGCTCTGACTGAATTGGCAAGGCGCCAATAGGAAGCAGCATATTTCTATGACGCATGCGTTTGGGTCCTTTGCCCTCTTCCGATCGTACAATGTAAACTGGAATATCCAGGTTTGGTTGGGATCGTACAATGTAAATATAAGTCTCCCAGTGATCAACAATTTTGTGTTTTCCATCAAATGCCACAATCTTCACAAGAACCCTATCCCCAGGTTGAAGAGTTGCAGCTCTTACTTTCGGGTCATATATTCTCTTCTGTTTTTCTTGAGATTTTTCTGCAAGACATGTGCCTAGTTTGTACTATTCTTCCAATTGGTTTCAAAGAGATCTGATATAAATGGACAAATTGCCCGATCCACTACCCTTGTCTAATCTAAATGCGAGGTCAATAGGTAGACGTGGCTCTCTTCTATACATCAGAAAGAATGGCATCTGGCCTGTAGACTCATGGCGCGTGCAATTATATGCATGAACCAATGGTCCTAAATAGCTTTTCCAATCCTTTTTCAGATCTGGGTTGAGAGTTCCCAACATACATTTTATCTAGTAGTGTCCTATTCCATTGCTCACACATACCATTGACCACTGGATGATAGGGTGTCGTGCGAGACTTCTTTATTCCAGTAATTTGACATAATTCCTTGATGACTTTACTTTCAAAGTTTGCACCCTGGTCTGAATGTAAACGCTGGGGCATACCATAATGCACTATAAAACCATTAAACAGAGCCTCAGCTGTAGTCCTGGCTGTCTGGTTTCTTGTCGGAATGGCCTGTGCTTACCTGGTAAAATGATCTGTAATAACCAGTATATTTTGGTAGCCTCTTTTGGAAATCTCAAGAGTCAGAAAATTGATGATGCAAACGAGTTCCAATGGCTTTGTGGTCACTATGTTGACAAGTGGTGCTTGAACATCCATTGATGATTTTCTAAGCATGCAACGACGGCATTTTTGGATCCATATTTCTACATCTTGTGCCATGCGCAGCCAATAGAATCTATCCCTCAGGAGAGCAAGTGTCCTGTCTTGGCCTAAATGACCACAATCATCATGTAAGTAGTGCACAGTCTCCTTACGGTGAGTCTTTGGAAGTACCAGCTGTAGCTGATTACGATCATCAGCACTTGTCCTCCTGTATAGCACACCTCTTTGCAGGCATAAATTGTCAAAGGTCCGAAATAATGCTAAATGATCTCTACCAGTAGGCAGGGACTGTCGATTAGGCTTTCCTTTGTCTCGTACATGCTTTACCCATCCCTTATAACAGGATCCTTGGATTGAGCAACTCTCCAATCTCTATCTGTCATTGCGGCAATTCCAGAACCAGAGTCAATGTCATCAACAACATCTGCAGACAAAGATTTTCAACAAATGGTTGGGCTAAATTACAGAGAGCATGTAAGGTCTCTTTGGTAATAATCTTCATATCCTTGGTGCTGCTCCTGCTCTCTACACATGGCAACCAAGATAGACCGTCTGCGTCCAAATTCCTTAATCCAGGTCTGTAAATGATGTCAAAGTTGTAAGCAGCTAGAGCAGCTAACGATCAATGCCCAGTGGCATCATGTTTGGCTGATGTAAGAATATATGTGAGCGGATTGTTGTCAGTGTACACAGTTAAGTATTGTCCATAAAGGTAATCACGGAATTTCTCAGTGATTGCCCACTTTAATGCCAGGAATTCTAGTCGATGAGCTGAATAATTTCGCTCACTTTTTGTTAATCCTCTGCTGACAAAGCTGATTATTCGCTTGATGCCATCTTGAATCTGATACAGAACTGCACCAAGGTTGTTTGCCTGGCATTGGTACACAGCTCGAAAGGTTGCCCAATGTCAGCATAGCCTAGAATAGGTGGTGAAGAGAAAGCATCCTTCAACTGTTGAAAGGCTTCCTCCTGTTCCGGTCCCCACCTCCATGGTCTGTGTTTAATTTTCTTCTGACGTTTACCTGCTCTATTCTGAGTGCTTGGCATTAATTCTGATAATGGTCCAGCTATCTTCGAGAAGTTCTTCACAAACTTGTGGTAATAACCAGCAAAGCCAAGGAAATGCCTCACTTCCTCAGGGCTGTGTGGAGCTGGCCAGTTTATGATCTTGTTAATCTTGGCTGGATCTGCCTCAACACCTGCATCTGATACAACATGGTCGACATATATGACCCTTTCCTTGAAGAACTGGCACTTCTTTGGGGACAACTTCAAACCACACTCCCTAAGCCTTGTTAGGACCTTCTCCAGATTCTTGAAATGTTCTTCATAGGTTTTACAGAAAATGATGATATCATCTAGATAGATCACACAGATGGTCAGATGCATATCTCCCAGGCACTTTTCCATCAGTCTCTGGTATGTGGCTGGTACACTGCAAAACCACATGGGTAATCTCTCAAACTCGTAGAAACCTAGTGGACCCACTGTTAAAGGCAGTTCTCTCCTTATGAGATTCATCTAATTCAATTTGATGATATCCCGACTTCATATCCAGCACTGTAAAATATTTAGATCCAGCCAAACAGTCCAAGATATCTTCAATCCTGGGCAAGGTATAGGATCAATGCACAGGCAAAGTTTTCCATCCTTCTTCCCCACTAAAACAACATTGCTGGCCCAAGGACTATGTGATTTACAAATCACTCCGTTAGCAAGTAACTGGTGAAGGTGATCTTTCACCTCACTGTACATGGAAGGGGGTATCCGACGGTATCTTTGTTTAAAAGGTGTTTCGTCGATCAGATTGATGCGATGCTTTACTGCCGCTGTAAATCCCAAATCTGTTTCACTTCTGGAAAAGATGTCTTCAAATTTCTTTATAAGCTCTATTCCTTTTTGTAGATCATCTTTGGACAGTTTATCCGAAGTGATGTCCATCTGACTGAGAATGTCATCTACTTGCTTCCTTTCAACCACATCTGCTGGGATATCAGCACACTGACACTGGTTGCAACTCACACAAAATAGCTCTAGGGGGTAAACTAATTGTCCTGGCAGTCACGTTTGACACATGAACTTCTATCAGACCATTCCTCATGTAGTTGTAAGCCACCAGACCTGGAGAAACATCTAAGTCTTCATTTACTGTGGACATCACTGAATTCTGAAGCAGAGCACATGTTGAATGATAAGGTACCTCTTTATCAACGAAGGTTCGCAATTTCACATTGCTATTGCTTTCCACAATAATATCATGTGACTCTGTGCTCCTCAAAACACCTAGACAAAAGTTTCTCTTTGCTAACTCCTTTTCTTGCAAGGTAAAACATCTGAATGTCAAATACCATGGAGTTGGCAATCAAGCTGTCTGTAGAAATCTTGCTCCATGCTTTTGCATTCCTCTAGAACATGCATTAGGTAGTTTGTCCCTAGCAACACAGGAACGTGACTACTGTAGTTGCTGTCTGGCACAACTAACATTAGACAACGTTTTCTTTCCATATTTGGCAGAATATCACTTTCTATTTCAACCTCTATGTATATAGTAACTTCTCTCCATTCGCACAATCAACATTCAAAAGGTTTGTAATGGGCTAAATCCAAGTCGTCTTCAAATTCTTGTTATAAAATGTCTGGCTAACTGTTGATATGGTCGATCCAGTATCAATCAGTGAATTTACTCTAATACCACTGATGACAACAGAAACCTCATCAGCTTGTCCTACTAGCTCTATTGTGTCAGTTCCTTTATGCTTCTTGGGGCAACCCCTTAGAAAGCCTACTGCTTGCCCCCAGCCATAGGCCTCGTGAAGTTTAAATCCTGTTCAAATGGTCTAGTCGAACACAACAAGCAGAAGCAATATGTCCGATTTGCCCACAGCGCCAGCATATTCGGTCTCTCCTCTCATCAGTATTATCTGTCCTAAATTGATTCCTATAATGTTGCTGATTGTTGGATACGTGGGATGCTGAATGCTCCTTAAGCATCTTCACTTCATGAGACTGCTGCTGGATAAGATCCCTCAGTTCACTAAGCTCCTTGTTTTGTGATGTGGTTGAAGTTCATGCCAAATTAAGATGGGTAGATCCCTTGCTGCGTTTTAGCTCATCTTCCCATTGCCTGTGTTCAGATTCAATATGACAAAGAGCTACGTCAAATATCTTGAGTGAGTTAAACTTATGGCCAGATGCATCCTTAAGTGTCTATTTAAGTCCTGTCCACAGCATAGCCCTAAGCATATAATTTGTCTCACTGGTCTTCACTAACCCTTTCTGGACAGCTTTTTTCAACTCAATGTAGAAATATCTTCATCCTCTTTTTGACGAGCACTGTAGAAGTCAGCTAATAAAGTCTCCTTCAAATCTACATTGCCATACACGCTGTCCAGCTTTGATAATGACTCCTTAATGGATGCTGTTGGACCCTATCGCATAGCAATCCGTCCAGCTTCTCCTCTCAAGGAATGTTGGATGGCACAAGATACCTGGTCCTGTGGATATGTGCCTTGTTATAAGCATGTAGCTTCGTATCTCCATAATTCATATGATGTTTCACTCTTCCTGTCTCCTGAAAATACTGATATCATTAATTCATGTGGTAGTGTGACAGATATAGGACCACTGGCCATGGACACCATTGCATGTGATGTTGTCAGCTCTTCCTTAACAGGAGATGCACCCAACAAAGCGGTAAAGTCTGCCACCCACTTTGCGAAATCTTCAGGTGTGTCTGCCTTGGGTTTGATCTTTAAAGCCTTAAAGGACTCTACTATGTTTTTGAACTTCTTATGTGAACTCCATATCTACTCAAATAAACTGCGCGATCAAAACGACGAAATGCGCAAACTTCTGCATAATATATATATATTGTGTGAATTGGGTAATAATTGAGTGCAATTTAAGTAAATTTACCACAATGTTCAGAATTCAAGAAATGCCAGGTCAAAAAAAAAAAAGATATATATATATATATATATATATATATATATATGTATGTATATATATATGGCTAGTTAAGCAAAAATATTGCAAAAATAAGGATCACTCTGTAAGAACCATTTTTGTGTTGTCACTAGTGAATACTGTACCATTGGAAAAATACAGTCTATGGGAAAATAGGTTCTAATAGAATCAAGTGAACCAGAACTACCTGTATTCTAACTCTGATATAATGCAGATTTTAAGATGTAAAAGAAATTTCCAAAGCAACTTATTTCCTAAAATTGTACTAAGGAAAAAAATTATGGCCACAAAATTAAAGTTCAGAAAGGAAATTCCATTAATATGAGTATCTGTTACGATGGGTTGCTATATTATGGACTTACGATATAAATGCACCAAAAAATACATAGCAAATTCAATTATTCATAGACGTATCTGTAATAAATACAAATTAATTCAACTTGCACTGATGATAACCATGAATAATAAAATACCCACTTCTGCCTAATTAAAACATGAATATATAAAATTATAAAATATATGATCCTGCTACAAATATACATATCCTCCCAGCCCACACATCCCACCTACTGCTGCCCCTTGATGCTGGGTTGGTAGCTTTGGACCTTTCTGGAGAATATAAAACTACAAATGCCACAAAGAGATGAGGTCTTATACTGGCATAGTAACCAAACATATATTCGAGATAGGGTGCAGAGCTTATTCTCAAAGATTATCATCAGGTAACCTACAGTCAGCTTTCAGTAAAATAGGAATATATCTCTTTTACTCTGACAGAATACCAAAGTATGCCCTGGCACCAGCAGAAGCTTTCTTATGGAGGACAACATCACTAATCCAGTTCCTGAACACACCATAGAAGACCAACACTGAAGCAGTAAGATAGGATGATATTAAGGAACAAGATACCACATCATAAAGATTCAGAAGTAAAATTGAGGAAAACTTAAAGACATCAGAGGAAGAATAAGCAACAAACAATGAAAGGAAAACAAGACACATCAACAGTATCCTCTCCACAAGCACCACTGGAACCCTGTCACAGCCATACTCACATTGATCACTACACAGATATAGTCATAGACGATGATGAAATTGCTGAAAAAAATGTATGGTGTATGCAAAAAGTATACTTGTGATGCAGTTAGGCAGTGTGTCTCACAGATATTTGTACAGTAGTTTCTATTTTTACCAATGACATATTTTACTATTTTTATTTATCTATTTCATTATTATTATTAATATAACTCCCCCTCTCCCTCTTTGTGAATATCAGCTAAACTCAAGCTTTCAAGCTCTCTCTCACTCTCTTTGAATGATATCAGCTAAGTACCCTCTCTCTCTTTGTGAATGATATCAGCTAAGTACCCTCTCTCTTTGTGAATGACATCAGCTAAGCACCCTCTCTCTCTTTGTGAATGACATCAGCTAAGCACCCTCTCTCTCTTTGTGAATGATATCAGCTAAGCACCCTCTCTCTCTTTGTGAATGATGTCAGCTAAGCACTCTCTCTCTCTCTCTCTCTGAATGACATCAGCTAAGCACCCTCTCTCTCTTTGTGAATGATATCAGCTAAGCACTCTCTCTCTCTCTTTGTGAATGACATCAGCTAAGTACCCTCTCTCTCTTTGTGAATGATATCAGCTAAGCACTCTCTCTCTCTCTGAATGACATCAGCTAAGCACTCTCTACCTTGTGAATGATATCAGCTAAGCACCCTCTCCCTCTTTGTGAATGATACCAACTAACCACTCTCTCTCTCACTTTTGTGAATGATATCAGCTAAGCACTCTCTCTCTCACTTTTGTGAATGATATCAGCTAAGCACTCACTCTTTGTGAATGATTTCAGCTAATCACTCTCTCCCTTTGTGAATGATATCAGCAAAGCACTATCTCTCTCTCTTTGTGAATGATACCAGCTAAAGCACCCTTTGTCTCTTTGTGAATAACATCAGCTCTGCGCATTCTCTCTTTGTGAATGATATCAGCTAAGCATTCTCTCTCTCTCTGTGAATGATATCAGCTAAGTACTGTGAATGATATCAACTAAGTGCTATCTCTCTCTTTGTGAAAGATATCAGCTAAATACTCTCTTTCTTTGTGAATGATATCAGCAAAGCACCCTCTCTCTCTCTCTTTGTGAATGATATCAGCTAAGCGCACTCTCTCTCTTTGTGAACGATATCAGCTAAGCACCCTCTCTCCATGAATGATATCAGTGAAGCACTCTCTCACTCTCTCTCCATGAATGATATCAGCTAAGCACTCTCTCTTTGTGAATGATATCAGCTAAGCACTCTCTCTCTCTGTGAATGATATCAGCTAAGCACTATCTCTCTCTTTGTGAATGACATCAGCTAAGCACTCTCTATCTTTGTTGCTGATATCAGTTAAGCACCCTCTCCCTCTTTGTGAATGATATCAGCTAAGCACTCTCTCTCTCTTTCTCTCTCTCTTTTGTGAATGGCAACAGCTAAGTACTCACTCTTTTGTGAATGATATCAGCTAAGCACTATATCTCTTTGTGAATGATATCAGCTAAATCTCTCTCTCTCTCTCACTCTCTTTGTGAATGACATCAGCTCAGCACTCTCTCTCTGTGCATGATATCAACTAAGTACTATCTCTCTCTCTCTCTCTCTTTGGGAAAGAAATCGGCTAAACACTCTCTCTTTCTTTGCAAATGATATCAGTGAAGTACCCTCTCTCGCTTTGTGAATGATATCAGCTAAGTGCACTCTCTCTCTTTGTGAATGATATCAGCTAAGCACCCTCTCTCTCTTTGTGAATGATATCTGCTAAGCACCATCTCTCTTTCTTTGTGAATGATATCAGCTAAAGCACCATCTCTCTCTCTTTCTCTCTTTGTCAATGATATTAGCAAAGTACTCTCTCTCTCTCTCTCTCTCTGAATGATATCCACACACTTTATCCATGCAACACTGCTACAAATATTAATTATAAAATGTGCACATTAAGTTGCCACTCATTAGAAAATGTTTTTCGTACCACACAATGAAATATATTGGGTGTTAATGTAGGAAAAGAAAATATTCTCTATATTCTACATGAACAAGCAGTTATATATATTTTAAGAAAATGAATCTATCCACTATTTTCTCTCTCTCTCTCTCTCTTTCTCTCTTGATTAATGTATTTATATAGTAAAGAACTAACATGCTGGTATATGGAAATGCATAAATTGCAGCTAAAATTAACACAAAATAATGTGTCATGTTTAAAATTACATTTTTTAAAATATGTCAACACTATAAACTATGAATTTTTATACCTTGGCCCAACTGGCACATTCCAGTTCCACATCATGTTACTTTTATGTCAGTAGCATGAACCATCAACACACTTCCAGAAATAAGAAAACTTCCACATGCTCAGAAAAATGGTAATTCTCAAATTATTTATAAAAAATGCCAAACATTTTTCAATAATGAATAAATGAAGAAAAACTTAGTTAAACACTTTCTATGATGATTTTAATAGTTTTTCAAAATATTATAATGCACATATTAAAATTCATATCAAGATAAGACCATTTCTTCCTTGTCACTGCTCAGTGGTGAAACCATCTCTGATATTCTTCAGCAATAACAAGATTTTCAAATTAGCTGCTGTTATAGAAATAGTCACATTGGCACCATTTCATTTAAGACCAACAGGACATAATAATAAGTCTTCTGGTGGAAAGCCATGTTGATATGACTTTCCATGAGAAGTAATGACAACAAGATTTCATGATGGCTGTAATAATATTAGATTGGCACCAGCAACAATCTTTTTGTGAAATCACAATACTGATCATGTAAAGAGAAGTAGTGGTAGCAGGATTTTCTTGTTGGCCATTGTGGTGGCCATATTGGGAGTCAGATTGGCACTACTTTCATTTATGACCAACTAGACACCATAAGAAGTCTTTCAGTGAAAACCCCATGCTGATATGGCTCATCAGTCAGAAGTAATGACAAGATTTTCAAGATGTCAACTGTGGCAGCCATATTGGATGTCTAAGCAGTACCATTTTCAGTTAAGACAAACTAGACATTATAAGAAGTCATTTATCAGAAATCCCATGTTGATATTACCATCCATACTGGTGCAATAGTGATAATAAGATTTTGAAGATGTTAGTTCTGGTGGTCATATTCGATGTACAAGGGGCACCATCTTCATTCAGGGCAAACCAGACATCATAAGCAGCCTTCTTGTGAAAAAGCCATGGCGATATTAATTTTCAGTTCAGGAAGAGAGAAAGAACAAGATTTTATAGATGGCAGCTGTGAACGCCATACAGAACATCATATCAGCATCATTTTCATTGAGGATCAACTAGACACTGCAGGAAGTCTTTCAGTGAAAACCATGTCTTGATATGACCAATCTATCCAAGAGGAATAGGGATAAGAAGACTTATAAGATGGCTGCTGTGGTAGCCATACTGAACATCAGATCAGCACCACTTTCATTTAGAACCAACTAGATATCATACAAAATTTTCTGGTGAGAATCCGGTCAATATGGCTTTCCATTCACAATGAGTAGTGATAGCAAGGATTTTGAAGATTACTGATGTGGCAACTTTATTAGATGTTAAATTGCAACTAATTTCATTCCGGACCAACTAGACATCATTGGAAGTCTTTTATTGAAATGCCCATGTTGATATGACCATCCATTCAGAAACAGTAGCCATAACATGATTTTTAAGATGGCCACTGTAGCAGCCATTTTGGATATTCAAGCAGTAACATTTCTTTTTAGGATCAACCAGAGCACATGATGAATGTGTATGTAAAGTTTCATGGCAATCATCAATAGTAGTTTAGAAGGAGTAGTAATAATACACTTGTGCTAATGGATGACATACAACAGACCATCATACAGTCAAACACCTGGCTAAAATCCCTTGGAAATGAAACTTTTTTATGTTTGCATTCAAGTTTCAGCTGATCAAAATAATCTCACCACTTCTGCCTTGATCTTGGAGCTGAATTTTCAATAACTCCATAGGTGTGGTGATGATGATTTGACACATACCAGCCCCAGCCCCAGACATCATTTCTCTTGGGAGAGTTAATGTGTTACTGCAAATGAAAGAAAAAAATAACATCAAGATAAAATGTACAAAACATTAAGATAATATACACACTGTGGAGACTAAATTAAAAGATCAGTGTGTCTGTGTGTGTGTGTGTGTGTGTGTATATATAATATATATATATATACTGAAAAGTATAAACACTATCTTTTTTTGACATACTTCAATTTTCCTTTCAATAATATTTTTAATGCACCTTAGGTGTTTGAACAGTTGTGGTCAGTAATTTTATTTTTGACCTTAATCTGTAGACACATTAAATAAGATCAATGCATTTTTCATTACGAAGCAGTGACCGAACGTTTTAACCAAAACCTGTCTCCATTAATAAAAGAATTTTCACTCCCTAGCCCCACTAAGGGAAGAAATTGAGTATCATTGGTACTGAGGGAAGAGGAGTAAGTGCTGATATTACATTCCAAATATTATGTGATTCAGGGATGGGATCACGGAGTTACAAGTACTGGCAAAAAATGTAACAAAAGATTTGAGTCACCTTGTGTAACCTTTATAATTCTTTACCACATGGCTTCACCCAGGTGCAGAAATCAGGGGACAGAATGGCACTAGTAGAAGGTGTATATGATATTGTATTCCAAAAATGAAGTTAACTTTTGGTATGAGATTACTAAGCAAGGAAAAACTTGATTATTAAAATTGCACCAAAATGTGTCTCCATTTTATTTCTTGACCTTGTGACCCCCCCCCCCGGCCAAAATGGAGCAGATCCCAGGGCAAGAGTAGTAATGAGAGAAGGAGAATATGTTATATTATATTCCAAATATGAAGTGAATTGTACAAGGGGTTACTGAGATTAAGTTCAGGAAAAGACTTTAATCAATGCTGTCTAAAGACATACCCAAACATCTGCTAATGGTGATCCTAACAGCTAGATGTCCCAATCTCTGCAGTATATAAATACAGTAAAGATTGTTTATAATTTTTCACAGCTGGCTGTGATTTTTAGAACATTATAACTGAGATATGTTATATTCAAATTTATTGTGCATTTTTCTGAATTTTTATGAACTTGACCATGTTGGCAATTGATATACATGTAAACAATTTATTCAGGTATGATTACTGACAGAACTCATATGTATCATAATAAAATATTAAAACAATACACATTTGTACAAATAAATGTAATCAGGAAAATTAAGATAAACCAATAAGCTTTACCATACAATGAAAGTGTCAACATATATGAACATGAACCAGTCAGTGAATCATAACAATTACTTTTATTTGAAAACATTTTCATTCAGTAACTTAACAACTAGCAAAGTAGTCCTTTATTTTAAATGGATGGAAAGAAATTGTCAAAAATTAATTTCTTGTTCTAAAATAATTAATTTGTAATGTTTTTGTTGTAATTTGTTTCAATAACATGCTCTTAAAGAATATCAGGTGTATCACACCAAGTTTGAAGATACAGTCAAATGTCAATAATGCTAACTAGAACCTTGCTGGTTCCAGGTACAATGGCTGGTACTAAATCACTGTCATCCTCATTACCTCCAGAAACAGAAACATCATTTCACTAATTTCACAAACAATATCCTCAATTGTTGGTAACACAGATGTGACAGCCTCATTATCATCATTATCGTAAATCAACATCCTCATTGCATGAAGCAGTAACAGTTATACTCATGATCTTTACACGATTATACCAAATATTTCAAATCGTTGAAAGCAGCAACACAAACAAATAAGACGTATCCTTTAATGAAAGCCCTGCTTACATGTGTATGCCTCATATTACTTCTAGCTTTGTGTCTACAGAAACATTTTCTAAAATTTTTTCCCCCATGAATTTTCAGTCATAATACTTTTTAATTCTGTAAGTCAACATACAGGTATAGAATGATAGCTAAAGGATAGTACTAAATTATTTACTCATAAAAAAATACAAAAAAACCATTTGTTTTTATGTTTTAATTGCAATGAACCCGATTTCTAAAGTACCAAATCAGAATGAGATGTCATTATTGTGCCTTTGTTACCTGGTGTTTTTGTTAGGCCTTTGTTATTACTGATTATGAATGATGTGCAATTATCATGCTTTTGTTATCATGTGCCTTTATTTGTACACCTTTGTTATTTAAACAACTGCCATTGTTTATATGGCTTTCATGCATCACATTTTTAACTGAACAAAAATTTTCTCAGGCAGACCACACAAATCAAACACTGTAACAAATAAACATTGCAACAAAGAAACATTATTTAAAAAAGTCTATGTAGTAAATAGGAATTTGCCTAAGGAAATTTGCCTGGGGAAATTAAATTCAAATGTTCTAAGAGTGAAAACATTGTATCCAAGAACATAAACTATCTTTACCGAATATTTTATTAAAATGTCTCAGATGCTACAAATCAAGCTCCTTTGAGATTACATCAATAGAAGGCTTCATTCAAAATAAAAATCTGACAGTTTAACAGTTAATGTGCAGAAACAAAAGTGGGACAAATGTACTGATGGAAGAATGAAATGATAGATAGATGGAAAGGACACAGTTTAATATCCACCATTTTTCTAACAAAAAGTGAGGGCATTAATTTCAATGAAACAAGGGAGTATTGTAAATTTGCCTCAAACAAAATCCGATTTTATAACTTACTTTTCTTTTCTCAGAACATGTCTAAAGAAATCATTGCCCACCAACTTAATAGCCTTCTCTGGTGTTATCAGCAACAGGTTGACTGCTGATCCTGCATAAAAAAAAACAATATATGATGTGGGTATAAAATCAGTTAGAAAAGATCTTTTTATGAAAAACACAATATGGCCTTGTTATGTGTATTTAATCTGTATTGTGTATTAGTTTTTTTTCCTCCATGATTATATGTTAAGTATAATTGAATTTTGGACTTGACCTTGTCCAAAATCAGATTTGTTGTGTACCAGACCAGTAACTTTCATTTTATAAACAAATAATATACAGTTAATATTTCTCTAGGAGTGTGGGTTAAATATTAGGATCATTATCAATAAAGGTAAACATGTTTGTCTGGGTCTGGCTCTATGACATTGGTATTCCTCCTGGACAGACCTCTTGTACCTGTTTCACATGTTCTTCATTATAATTTCTGTAATGGATTTTGTCTGCCTACAACTTAGCATTTTCTAGAAATGAGCTTTCGACTTTATCCTGGCTCTACTATTTGGTCATAGTTTTTTATATGATTTTGTTTACTTGAAAAATTATTCATTCTAGCGATAATATTAGAAGCAGAATCAATTATATTGTTGTGCTCAGTTTTTGATTGGGTGGAATTATTCATTCAAATTATTATTCGCTGGATTTACAAAGTGCTCAAAAATAATTTTGGATAGAAACTTTAATTTGGAATTATAGTGAATTCAGACAAGCATATCTTGGATTATATTATTGTGATTAGTTGGAAGATGGTTAGCACATCATCACACTTCAGGCCACTGGTACATTAGCAAAATCAGAACTACCGGCACATCAATACCTTCAGCACTGGATTTTATTTTGAATACCACTGTAATTTAATTAGAACTTTGTTCATCAGGACTGGTGATAGAACTTTTTGTACTATTTGGGATTTAATTTGCAATACTGTCATTTTTTTTAAAATTTTCACTTTGTATTCAAGGGAAATAAATTATCTGTTGAATTTTACAAAACTTCTTGGTTTTCACTCTTTTCTGTTACTTAGTTTAAGACCATAGAGTCATGATAGTCTGCACTGCTTTCATAGGTTACAATGTGAAAAGGTTATGTTAATATAGAAGGAATAGAACTACAATCATATTTGATAACAATATTCTTAACAAATGAATGACAAATACATAATGACAAATACATAATGACAAATACATAATGAATGCCAATTATCCAATTCACATGATGTGATTTTAACACACATTTGTACATAATACTGCAATGGATAACAAATGTAGGATCTGAGTACTTGAAATAAACTTTATGGAGCCTTAATTTCTCAACTGAAATCACTTGCAGCACTTTTATCTCTAGTCAGGTTTGAGAACACATCCATATATCCCCCTCCTAAATATAACCAAAATAAATTTCAATACAATATATTAATACATTTACTGTCAATAAGAAGCATGAATTTTGCTTCTATATTTGCTATATGAACACTATTTTAAAAAACCACGATGACAAAATGAAAAAATGAAGATAGTGCCTAGTTTTCAGTTCACCAGTTAGAGTGCAAGATCCAAGTTAAATGTCTGTACAGCATATATTGGGCCAAGTGTGCATGTAAAGTTTTATAAATCAATGTTGTTTCAAAATTTAAGTTGTATGGAAGCAACCTCCTTTGCATTCTAAAATATTGTATGTAGATCTCATATATACATGATATATAATAAAGAATTGGAGCCTCCTATGGTTGACTTAAATAAACAAGACACTCAAGTGAGTCTGACATTGTTCACCTTCCCAACATCTGCCTAAAAGCCTAATGCAAGTGCAGTTAGTCAGGAAATCTGGGTCAGAAGGATGGTTTCTGTGAACATTTCTTCTGATGCTGTTCATTCAATATGTTATCAAAGCAATTGTTCAAGGGTCCTTTAATATCTCTTTTATATTATCACACATTCTGATGGCACATCAGCATTGTTTATCTAAACTGAAGGGCCCTCATGTCAGAATATCTTTCAGAGTTATTAAAAATTATATCAAGCAGTGTTTTTTTTAGAACAAGTTGCTCAAAAGAATTTTGAATCTTCAGTAATTAAATATAGAACAACTTTAAAGGACTCCTAAACTAAAGAAAGACTCTAAAACTTTGAAAGCAAGCATCCTGGCATTGAGAGCTGTCAAATTCTTACAAATTATGCAAATTTGCTATCAGATATGGCTGTCATTACTAAACAACAGAAAAAATTTAAGCATATTCTCAAAAACCACTTAACAGAATTTTATCAAATCTGCCAAAAAGACCTCTTGTATAATAGGTTTTTACATTTTTTAAAGTGATGCTAATCAAATATAAAAAATGGACAAAGTTGAATGAACATGGTGTAGAAAGAATTGTTTTAGCTTCATAATGATCTTTTCAAAGTATGCTTTTGGAAATATAAGCAAATGAAAAAACTTAAACCAAAATATAATCAAACAAAATCTTTAACCAAAAGTAACTGCTTTGTCTTGCTTCCCACTAACATTAGTTCAACAACAATTAAAAGTCCTGCCCCCTTCTCCCTGCACCTCATGCAACAAAAGATCGCCTTATAGTTCATTAAGAAAAACAGTCAGACATATAAATTCAATTTTTAAAAATATAAAGTAAACAGTAAACTTTTAGAAATATGTTTTTTTATGTTTCTTTCTTAACTGTAGTCCATGACTTCAATTTAAAATAAAAATTCAGACAGACAGAAGGGGAGTAAACCAAGGTGGCTAAATGAACAGATGGACAGAGGAAAAATATATATTGGTCAATGATTAGTAGTGTATGATGTAAACTCTAGAAAAATTACATACTCCAACTTGCTACACTGGCAATAAGATTTCGGGTGACCCAACAGAATCTTATAACCCCTCACATGCACATGTAAGGGAACTATAAAGTTTCGGCAAAGACCAGTGGCTTACTAAAGGTAACTGGTGCCTGGGCAAGAATGATTGCCCAAAAGGGTTTTGGCACCCAAAGACCTCTGGAGCCTGTGGTTTTGGCACCAAGACCTCTGGCACCCTGGGTAATGTACACCCTCTACTCCAGTTAAAACACTACTGGCAAAGACAGTGTGTGACGAGTTAACCAATCAGAAAACAGCACACTTTAAAGTCATATAATAAAGGTGGCTGTTGGAAAATGCATTTAATCAAGTGGTACCATAAACAAACAAAAAAAATATATTTCTTCCTTTTCTAATTTCAATCTCTAAACAGTTAATTTTTCAAATACTGATTAAGTATTTATATAATCTGGATGACAACAATGTATGTACTAACAGTTTATCCAGTCTATCCTATCACGTTCCATTAGATCAGACAATATTATACCTTGTACAATAGTCTATTCCATAATGTTCCATTAGATAGACAATGTTATACCTTGTACAATAGTCTATTCCATAATGTTCCATTAGACAGACAATATTATACCTTGTACAATAGTCTATTCCATAATGTTCTATTAGACAGACAATATTATACCTTGTACAATAGTCTATTCCATAATGTTCCATTAGACAGACAATATCATACCTTGTACAATAGTCTATTCTATAATGTTTATTAGACAGACAATATTATACCTTGTACAATAGTCTATTCCATAATGTTCCATTAGACAGACAATATTATACCTTGTACAATAGTCTATTCCATAATGTTCTATTAGACAGACAATATTATACCTTGTACAATAGTCTATTCCATAATGTTCTATTAGACTTGTCCAATAGTCTATTCCATAATGTTCCATTACACAGACAATATCATACCTTGTACAATAGTCTATTCTATAATGTTCTATTAGACAGACAATATTATACCTTGTACAATAGTCTATTCCATAATGTTCCATTAGACAGACAATATTATACCTTGTACAATAGTCTATTCCATAATGTTCTATTAGACTTGTCCAATAGTCTATTCCATAATGTTCCATTAGACAGACAATATCATACCTTGTACAATAGTCTATTCTATAATGTTTATTAGACAGACAATATTATACCTTGTACAATAGTCTATTCCATAATGTTCCATTAGACAGACAATATTATACCTTGTACAATAGTCTATTCCATAATGTTCTATTAGACAGACAATATTATACCTTGTACAATAGTCTATTCCATAATGTTCCATTAGACAGACAATATCATACCTTGTACAATAGTCTATTCCATAATGTTCTATTAGACAGACAATATTATACCTTGTACAATAGTCTATTCCATAATGTTCCATTAGACAGACAATATCATACCTTGTACAATAGTCTATTCTATAATGTTTATTAGACAGACAATATTATACCTTGTACAATAGTCTATTCCATAATGTTCCATTAGACAGACAATATTATACCTTGTACAATAGTCTATTCCATAATGTTCTATTAGACAGACAATATTATACCTTGTACAATAGTCTATTCCATAATGTTCCATTAGACAGACAATATCATACCTTGTACAATAGTCTATTCCATAATGTTCTATTAGACAGACAATATCATACCTTGTACAATAGTCTATTCTATAATGTTCTATTAGACAGACAATATTATACCTTGTACAATAGTCTATTCCATAATGTTCCATTAGACAGACAATATTATACCTTGTACAATAGTCTATTCCATAATGTTCTATTAGACTTGTCCAATAGTCTATTCCATAATGTTCCATTACACAGACAATATCATACCTTGTACAATAGTCTATTCTATAATGTTCTATTAGACAGACAATATTATACCTTGTACAATAGTCTATTCCATAATGTTCCATTAGACAGACAATATTATACCTTGTACAATAGTCTATTCCATAATGTTCTATTAGACTTGTCCAATAGTCTATTCTATAATGTTCTATTAGACTGAAAATATTATAGCTTGTACAATAGTCTATTCCATAATGTTCTATTAGACTGAAAATATTATACCTTGTAAAAAAGTCTATTCCATAATGTTCTATTAGACAGACAATATTATACCTTGTATAATAGTCTATTCCATAATGTTCCATTAGACAGACAATATTATACCTTGTACAATAGTCTATTCCATAATGTTCTATTAGACTTGTCCAATAGTCTATTCCATAATGTTCCATTACACAGACAATATCATACCTTGTACAATAGTCTATTCTATAATGTTCTATTAGACAGACAATATTATACCTTGTATAATAGTCTATTCCATAATGTTCCATTAGACAGACAATATTATACCTTGTACAATAGTCTATTCCATAATGTTCTATTAGACTTGTCCAATAGTCTATTCTATAATGTTCTATTAGACTGAAAATATTATAGCTTGTACAATAGTCTATTCCATAATGTTCTATTAGACTGAAAATATTATACCTTGTAAAAAAGTCTATTCCATAATGTTCTATTAGACAGACAATATTATACCTTGTATAATAGTCTATTCTATAATGTTCTATTAGACTGACAATATTATATCTTGTAAAATAGTCTATTCCATAATGTTCTATTAGATAGACAATATTATACCTTATAAAATAGTCTATTCTATAATGTTCTATTAGACTGACAATATTATACCTTGCATAACCTTGAAAAATAAACATCCTATCATGTTGCATTCGATCAGACAATATTTCACCTTGGAAAATAATCTATCACATAATGCTCTATTAGATAGACAATATTATACCGTTAAAAATAATCTATCCCATAATGTTCTGTTAGATAGACAATCTTATACCTTGGAAAATGATCTATCCCATAATGTGTATTCCATCTGATCAGACAACATTATACCTTGGAAAATAATATATCTCATAATGTTCAATTAGATCAGGCAATAGTATATCCTGGAAAACAATCTATCCCATAATGTTCCATTAGATTACACAATAGTATACTTTGGAAAAACACTTGAAAACTTAATTATCCACCTAACAGATGCAATATACCTTTTATATTAATTTCTTTGGGATTAGTATTCTATTACTGTCTTCCCTCAAGGAATCATTCTCCAATAGAATTTGGTTTTGGGTACTATACCCCACCAAACAACACTGAATGAGAAACAGTTCATAAGGGTGAGGTCAATAATAGATTTTGTACAGTATTTCACATGATGTAATCTGATGTCACATGATGTCAGCACATGGTAATAGTGCCCAATACAACAAGAGCAGTGGCCTTAGTCAAACACAGTATCCTAGAGTCATAAGGTCATGTGCACTGTCCCAATCCATGAAATTAGTCAATTAGAGCTTGAGAATTTATCATGTGATGTGCAAATGGTTATTATAGGTTGTTGTTGTTGACTTGGTGTTTTACAGCACAGCAACACAAGAATTGTGCTTACTGCGAAGGCAATTGGAGTAAAATACCTTGCACAAGGACACACGATGGTAGCCGACCCAGGATGATCTGCTGGTAGGATCGAATCCACACCCTTCTGATCCTGAGTCTGGCATGCTTAAACAACTGAGCCACTGTGCCTCCGTTATTACAGGTAAAGCCTTCTCAAAAATTGCTTTCCCAAAGTATTATGATTAAGTACCAGGTTGTCTAAAAAGACCAGCTCTTACCTCTGTACATTCCAAAGAACCCTTCATTTCTGAATGTTTTTACTGCACAGTCAGGTCTGCAGAGAAAATGAAATAAATCTTTGATCATTCTACATTAGAAGAAATTCTGACAAAGATTTGCTTCACTGGCACATTAACTAAATGCGCACTTGTTGCTAATTATAAACAATCACTACACCCATCGCGTACTTATGGCAAGGTAGAGTCTCCACTCTCTTTCTCTTTCTCACATGCACGTGTGCAAACACACACACACGCACAGTACAAACATAAAAACATGTAACAGACATACACCCACACTACTTTACTAATTCTCTTCCAAACCACATACCAGAGGCACCTAAGTGTAAAAAAAATATTTCAATCTGAACATTTATGTCCATTAGAATTCAAATCTTACTAAAGACATTGTGCAGTAAATATTCTAATATCTCAATAGCCTAATTATCTAAGTTCCAGATTTATGAAACTACCTTTATTTTTATATCTCAAATAGCTTTTTACCACTTGTGTACATATTATATCTCAAATAGCTTTTTACCACTTGTGTACACATTATATCTCAAACAGCTTTTTACCACTTGTGTACACATTATATCTCATATAGCTTTTTACCATTTGTGTACACATTATATCTCAAATAGCTTTTTACCACTTGTGTACACATTATATCTCAAATAGCTTTTTACCACTTGTGTACACATTATATCTAAAATAGCTTTTTACCACTTGTGTACACATTATATCTCAAATAGCTTTTTACCACTTGTGTACTCATATCTCATATAGCTTTTAACCACTTGTGTACACATATCTCAAATAGCTTTTTACCACTTGTGTACACACTGTAGCTCAAATAGCTTTTTACCACTTGTGTACACATTACATCTCAAATAGCTTTTTACCACTTGTGTACACACTGTAGCTCAAATAGCTTTTACTATTTGTGTATATAGTATAAATCCATCTTACCATTAATATGTTTCAATGTCCTTGACAAACTTAAAGCAGTTTAAGCCACCTCTTGTTATATAGGCCTTTTATGAAAGAGAGGCATTGGAGAGTGGGGCACTTAATTGCAACAGTGTTTGTTTAGTTCTGGTGTGAGATGGTGACGATTATCATCACTATCCAAGTACAATCATAAACATGAGTCCATCTACTGCCTAACGTTTTTTAGCAATCCATTAGAAATTTCTTTTCTTCCTTAATTCTGTACTTTTTAACAGATGAGTACTGAATCCATCAGATATTCTAAAGAAACTTGAACATAACAAATTTGGTAAAAAGATATTTTCTTCTTTGTTTTTAGTGTTCACAAAGAACTAAGATATCTGTCATGGCCTAAGTTGATCCTGAACTTAATGTCATGGACTAAGTTGACCCTGAATTTGATGTCATGGCCAAAGTTGACACTGAACTTGATGTCATGGCCAAAGTTGACACTGAACTTGATGTCATGGCCAAAGTTGACACTGAACTTGACATTATGGACTAAGTTGACACTGAACTTGACATTATGGACTAAGTTGACCCTGAACTTGATGTCACAATTGTAATATCATTCATCTGATCTCAGATACAGTCAGTATATACTCACATCGTGAGTTTGGTTAAAGTCAAATTTACAAAACAAACTTAAATTGCTGTATTGAGGAAGTTATGTTATGACCACTGAAATGGCACTCAATGTTTTTTTCTGATGTATCCACAAACCTGTCTGATAAATATCCTCTCATATCTCAGAGGTATCCACAAACCTGTCTCATAAATATAGACTTATATATCTCTAATGTATACCAAAACCTGTCTGATTAATATCCACTCATATATCTGAGATGTATCCACAAACCTGTCTGATGAATATCTACTCATATATCTCAGATGTATCCACAAACCTGTCTGATAAATATCCACTCATATATCTCAGATGTATCCACAAACCTGTCTGATAAATATTCACTCATATATCTCTGTCATCATTCTCACAAGCTGTGAGAGATAATGATGAAAGTCAAGACTCTTGACCTTGCAATTAATAATGGAGTACTGACAACCAACTTGTTCTTGAAATGCAACAAAATGAAATATCTGGTCAAAATCCATCTATATATGTAAGTCACTATGATCATAAGTTCTGGGATGATTGTGACCAAATTCCAGGACTTTTCTCTAAGTATTTTAGGTACAATAGTTATAATACACAAAATAAGATGGACCAATGACCATTGCTTAAATTCTTTACATTTCTGGCCAGTAGAGCTTTAATAATCTATTTATTGCCTTGGCCATGAAAGTTGTATAAAAATTACATTAATATAGTGTACAAGTTACAAGTGACCTAATTCATTTTTATATCTCAAGGTGTTAACTTTTATATAATGTAAATGATTTTAAATCACAAATCACACATTATTACAGGTAAGTTAAGGCAGTATGAGCACACAATATCACAGGTAAGTAATGTCAGTATAAGATTTGGCACACAGTATCACAGGTAAGTTAAGGCAGTAGAAGATATGGCACACAACATCACAAGTAAGTTAAGACAGTATTAGATATGGCACACAGCAAGAAAACAATCAATTAAGATGGTGAAGTATGGACACAGAAATATTAAACAATCTATCTGCCATGGACTTCTATTGTAACAAGTCAGGTGTAAACTTATGATTAGCAGCCAAAATCTAGTAAAAGTTTGTACATCTTATATTTCTCATAGATGTAATGACACATTAACAGTTGAAAATCCTTAATACTGAGAAATGCATAATTTACATAATCCAAAGATTATTATTATTACGTCTACAAAATTTTATAACTGCAAATGTGTTTACATAACACAGGGATCTACCTGCCTTCCTTTTGAAAACTAAACCAATTGCTGTGTTTCCCTTTACCCTCATTTGTGCATCAGAGACTCCCAAGAGGAAAGAGAGAAACAAATGCAGTTGCAATTGGAGAAAGAGGAGAAACAAATGCAGTTACAGAAAGAAAAGAAACAAATGCAAATGCAATTGGAGAAAGAGGGGAAAGAGAAACAAATGCAGTTACAGAAAGAAGAGAAACAAATGCAAATGCAACTAGAATTGCAGAGAGAAAGAGAGAAGGAAAAAAGGAAATATCAGTTTAGATTAAGAGAATGAGAGCTGGCAAGTGAAAAGCAAATCTCCACTTTACATACAAATTCAAGTTTTGATGTTACTAAGAATATTAGGCTAGTGCCCCCTTTTAGAGAAAAAGAAGCAGACAAATATTTTCCTCATTTTGAAAAAATTGTTGAAAATTCAAAATGGCCAAAGAAGCATTGGACTCTATTATTACAGAGTGCACTTTTTGGCAAAGCCCGAGACATCTATGCATCCCTGTCAGTACAGCAAAGTGCTGACTATGATCTGGTTAAGGAAGGCATCTTAAAGGGTTATGAGTTAGTCCCTGAGGCTTATCAGCAAAATTTCAGGAACTATAAAAAAGAAGCTGGACAAACTTATGTCGAATTTGAAGGAAAAAAAGAGCAGTTATTTGATAGGTGGTGCTTAGCCAAGAAAGTTGATCAAGATTACGAAAATCTCAGACAACTTGTATTACTTGAAGAGTTCAAGAGCTGTGTCCATAGTGACATTAAGACTTATCTCGATGAGCATAAGGTCGAAACCTTGGAAAGTGCTGCTCATACTGTTGATGAGTATTCCTTAGCTCATAAAGTTTCTTTTGTAGGCAAGTCTCCACTCAGCAGTCTTCTGGTAAAAAAGTATTTCAGCCTAATATGAACCCTTCTAAATTTCAATCTGGCACAACTTTTAGAAATCAAGTTTCGGATAATAATAATCAGAAATCCTTATCTCTTCCTACATATACCTATTGCAAGAAGAAAGGACACGTTATTTCTGATTGCTACAAACTGAAAAATAAGCATCAGAATCAAGACAGCCCTATTCCAAATGCTCTTATTTCTAAGAGGTCAAAGTCATGGTCATGTATTGAAAGCAATACACTTAATGGGTCTAATAAACTCCAGTCTGATTTTATTATGGTGAATTATGAATCATTCATGTCGAAGGGTTCTATATCACTCTTGGGTGATTCAGCCAATCCCATACCTATTAAAATTTTAAGGGTCACGGGAGCTTCTCAGTGTATTTTATTATCAGGTACTTTGCCTTTTTCTGAGAAGTCTTCTTCTAATGAGTATTCTTATTCAGGGAGTAGAGTGAGGCTTTGTTAATGTTCCTCTCCATTGTGTAAATTTGTCATCAGACTTAGTCTCAGGACCTGTGACAATTGGAACTGTGTTCTCTTTACCCATTGAGGGCATTCATTTATTACTAGGTAATGATCTAGCTGGAGATAAGGTTGTGGTTAATCCACTTGTAACCGACAAGCCTTGCTTGGATCAATCCTACTGAAAAAGAATTCACTGATCTATACCCAGCTTGTGCAGTTAGCAGAGCTATGGCAAAGAAAGCTCTTCAGAATGATGTTGACCAGGAATGTATTCCTTTAGCTGACACATGTATTGGTAAGGCTTCTGATGAGGTCACTTTCACTCCTTTTCTGGATCAATCAAAAGGTATTGATCACAATGATCTTCTTTTAACTACTCATTCTCTTTTATCTAATCAGGGTGACAAACAACAATCACTTGTCGTCAAACAGGAAAAAGATCCTGAGATCTCCTGTTTGTTTCAAAAGGCCATTAGTGAAACTGAAGCCACAGAAATACCTGTTTGTTATTTCATTAAAAATGTGATTCATATGAGAAAATGGAGACCTCCCAATGTACTTGCTGGTGACGAGTGGTCAGTGAACTATCAAACTGTAGTTCCAAAATCTTACTGACAGGAAATTCGTAGTCTGGCCCATGAAACTCCTTTGGCTGGTCATTTAGGGATTAATAAGACTTATCACAAGATCTTGAATCACTTCAATTGGCCAAAAATTAAGAGTGATGTTTGTAAATACTACAGATCTTGTCATACTTGTCAAATGGTAGGAAAACCCAATCAGAAGATACCTAAGGCTCATCTGCAACCTATTCCTGCATTTCACGAACCATTTAGCAGAATAATGGTAGACTGTGTCTGTCCCTTAACTAAGACCAAGTCAGGTAACCAATACTTGTTGACCATAACATGTGCGTCAACAAGATTCTCAGAGGCAATTCCTTTGAGGAATATTAAAACTAAAACAATAGTAAAAGCTTTGATAAAGATTTTTACTCAATTTGGCCTTCCCAAATCTGTCCAATCTGATCAAGGGTCAAATTTTATGTCTGGAATTTTCCAGCAAGTTATGTACGAATTATGCATCCAACAATTCAAATCTCCCGCTTATCACCCTGAAAGCCATGTGGCTTTAGAGAGATTTCATCAAACTTTGAAAAATATGATTTGGTCATATTGTTTTGATACAGGTAAAGATTGGGATGAAGGCATTCATTTACTATTGTTTGCTGTTCAGGAATCAGTTCAAGAATCTTTAGGATTCAGTCCCTTTGAACTAGTTTTTGGACATACTGTGCGTGGGCCATTTAAGTTGTTAAAAGAGAAACTTCTTTCTAATGAAGATACTGAAATAAATCTTCTCGATTATGTTTCTAATTTTATGTATAAGTTGTCAAAGGCTTGTGAGTTTGCAAGAGCTAATCTGCACTCTACTCGGTCAAAAATGAAATTGTGGTATGATAAAAATATAAAGGAAAGGAGTTTTCAGCCTGGTGATAGAGCTCTGGTTCTCTTGCCCATACCACAAAATCCTCTTCAGGCCAAGTATTATCGTCCTTATACTGTTGAAAAGAAAGTAAATGATTTAAATTACATCATAAATACTTCTGGGAGGTGACAATAAAAACAACTTTGCCACATAAATATGTTAAAGGAGTATATTGATAGAGATAGCCAGGTAAATCATGCAATTAATTTAGTTGTACCTGTCCCACTCAGTGAGGATTTAAGCGAAGGAATGCAATCAAACTCTATTGATTCTGGAGTAACAAATCTTCGGAATTCAGAAATCTGGACTAGAAACTTTCACATTTGCACCAACAAGAAAGGAATGAACTTAAACAGCTATTACTTGAATATACCGTAAGCACTTATTTCCAGATGTTCCTACAAGAACAAACAATTTACCATGACAATGAAATTTGTGAAATATAAAATGACGCCATTTGGGATGAAAGGTTCGCCAAGTACTTTTCACCGTTTAATGAACATGATTACATTTGGTCTAGATAATTGTGATGCTTACATCGTTGATATCATCATCTACAATGACATCTGGAAAGAACATTTAGCAACAATTTGGAAATTCTTTGACAGACTCACTGACGCAAGTTTGACAATTAATTTATCCAAAAGTGAATTTTGCCGTGCTTTCTAGGACATATCGTGGGACATGGACAAGTTAAACCTATTGATGCTAAGGTCAAGGCTATCTCTGAATTCCCTGTGCCTATCAGTAAAAAGCAACTGATGCAATTTTTGGGTATGGCTGGATACTATCGGAAATTTTGTTCCAATTTTTCCATAACTGCTGAACCCCTGACAAATTTGTTGAGTTTCATTGTTCTGAAAAATGTCAGGAGGCTTTTGATAAGTTAAAGGCCATACTTAAGAGTGCACCAGTTCCTACAGCTCCAAATTTCAGTCAATCATTTAAACTATCTGTTGATGCAAGTGATGTTGGGGTTGGAGCAGTACTGATTCAAGAAGATAAAAATGGTGTTAATCATCCAGTGTGCTATATTTCTAAGAAATTAAATAAGCACCAAAGAAATTATTCCACAATTGAGAAGGAATGTTTGGTTTGATATTGGCACTGCAACATTTTGAAGTTTACATTAGTTCAGCTCCTTCTCCAATTATTTTGTTTAGTGATCACAACCCACATACTTTCATCGGCAAGATGAAAAACAAAAATCAGAGATTATTAAGGTGGAGTCTGTTATTACAGGAATATAATATTGACATCAGGCACATTAAGGGAAAAGACGATTTAATAGCAGATGCACTTTCACGTGTATAGAAATATATTATTTTACGCATACTTTGTATCATTCATAAGATTTCTTCTTACGTTATTTTTTTTATAAACCTCATGTATAGTTGACCTATGGTAAAAAGAAGGCTTTATTATATAAATCTTTCTTTTACTTTTATGGAGGGAAGTATTAAGTATATTTAATTTAATTGTTTTAAATTATTTTTTTTCCATTACATGCTATTGTAATGTAAAATTGTTTACTGGATTTGACATTGTATCTAGTTGCTGACCTTGTTCCAAAATCAGTGACACTTTTGGTAAACAACATTTTTTTATTTTTATTTTTAATCTTTCTCAGAGTAAGAATCATTAAGTTGAGTCAAGGTCATACCTGGACTATGTGATTTTAAGCATATGTCAATTGGTAACAAACTTCTATTTTTTCCAGAAGAATGAACTTTTGACCCTCATCTGGGAATCTGTTTTGCATCTTAATTAGTCATATAACTGTTGTTTTTATAAAGGTTTATTCAGTTGGGCTTAAAACACTTGACACCTTAAGTTGTATTATGTTGTGACCAGTTTGGGTTGAATTTTATTTTCTTCAAATTACTAAATTCAAGTGATTATTTTCCCTGGAAATACAAAAGTGCTCTGAAAAAATTCTTGGATAAAGACATGAATTGAAAATTTAGAATGAATTCAAAACTGGAATATTTTCTGTGATTCAACAAGAGACTCTTGACACAGCTGCACTTCACTGACCACAACAGATGTCATCGCCTTCAATTTCGGATTTCATCGAGACTCGAACTCAGTTTCATTCAGGACTTTTTATTACTAGGGCTTCTATTTTTTAATTCTTGGATCATTTTTGGATTTAATTCATAAAACCATAAGTTCTTTTTTCTTAATTTTTCATTTTGTATTCTAGGGAAATAAATTATTTGTTAAATTTTACAAAGCTTGTTGTCTTCACTCTTTTCTGTTACTTGTTTTAAGAGCATAGACTTGTAACAAGCCTACATTTGAAGTTTACTCAAAATCAGATACAAAATATGGCTTAAACTAGTGTCCCTAGTGGAAGTAAAGGGAATGTCATGGTTATGAGTTTCTTCCCTTTGTCTTTATAGAATATTGACATGAAAGATTACACTGTTCATCTTTCTAGAATTGGTGAATGAGAGGTAGCGAAGTTTATATTCCTAATCTTAATGTTACTGGGGAATGTATTCAAAAGAATGGATCTCACACATTATCAAACTCATGCATGATTACTATGATATAAACCCAAATTAAAAGATTGACTGAAATTGGATCAGAAATATGGACTCCAGTTTGGTAACAATTAATTACTGACAAATGGACATGCCATTATGACAAAAAATGCATGACGAGTCACAAATGACAGACACAGGGCCATACCATAAACTCACCTGGCCTTTCAACCAGGTGATCAGAAACCTTAAAACTACTTTTCAAAAAATTCTTAACAGAATTTAATCAAATTTGACAGAAAACATGTTGGTATGAAGTCCTCTTAAAGATGTACAAAGGATTCCAATCTGCCATCAAAAATGCCAATCTGCCATCAAAATATGCCTCCAGTTACTACAATTATTAAAAAAAACCTTTACATGACTACTCAAAATGCACTCATATTTGATGGCGGATCAGGATCATTTGTCTAAATTCAAAAAGACTCTAGATGCCACAATGTTCTGTTCTAAATTTGGTCAAAATTGGTCTAGTGGTTTTTAAAAGAAGTTTACAATAGCATCTGTTTACGCAAACAAAATGCATGACAGACACATGGCCAAACCATAAGTTCCCTTGATCCTTATGATCAGTTGAGATAGAAACAGAAAAACCATTAAACAACTTCTTCAAACCCACTCAAAAAACTAAATCTGCCAGAAAGCAAAGGGGAGGTAATGGGTAGGTAATGGTTATGAGTTTCTTCCCTTTGTCTTTATGGCATGTGGACAAGAAAGATTACAGTCTTTCTTTCTTTATTCAGAAAACAGTCTTGCTTGAAGGCCTTGTGAAATGTGTATACAAAAAATAATGCCGATCCACTACAAACTATAACTGCCTTTATTAAACACAAAAAAATTTCATAACAGAATATGCTGACAGAAAGTATCCTAGGATACAGGCCTTTTAATGTTGGACAAATGATGATGATGTGCTATCAAATATGTATAGTTATGGACTTTATTAACAAAAACACATAAGTAACTGTTTTCATAACATATGTAATCCACAGTACTGTAAGAAATCTGCACAGAAAAAAATCTCACAGACTCAGATTTATCAGTCAACTGTTCTCACATTCAGCTCTTTGGCAGATGTCAAACACTTGAGTGATCTCAGACACACCTGAGCCTCATGTTGTACATTTAAACACCCCTCCCAGGAATTATGGCAGTGGACTAAAAGTCACAATACTTGCAGTAGATGGTTACCATATGTATAAAGTTTCATGAATTTCCACCCCAACATTTTTTTTGAGGAGACAGTGATGGACAAATGAAGGTTGCAGGTCTCTAAAGCATAGAGATAATAACATTTTTCTTCAAATCAGTGCCCATCACAACTGGCAAGGTACTGTAATTGTAGAATTTATTACAATACCTGGTAAAATAAGTATAGCTGTCTACTCTAACTGGCACAGTCTAAAATATATACTCATTTACAATTTGAGGCAAACTGCAAAACAACAAAGATCCTGATCTGCAATAGAATAATGCACCTGCAGATCAGAGTCTATGCTGTTTATTCTACTGACTACTCTGAACAAACTGCACAGACCCCGATCTGCTGGCACATTATGTGATAACAGATCTGGGTCTGTGCAGTTTGCAGTTGGTCTCAACTTATAGGCAAGTATATATGGCATGTAATCCAACATTTATGATATGTCAACAAATATTACTCCAATTCAAGTTTTGATTACTCAAAATTTGAGGAACAGGTGACTGTGAACCAGGCGAGTTTCTGTTTATACCTGATGTGGTATATAATGTACAAGTACATTTAATGTAAGAACCTGTTATTACCCAACCAGTATATTTTCTATTGGTTTGATGCTTGCCAATATCTGAATAGGTTGTCACCCTTTCTATTAGGGACCTACCTTGCCACAGAAGGTATTTTGCAAAGCAATACACAGTGAAATCTTCATTCATGTTTTAGAACTAATAATAGTTATAAGATAAAACACCACATAGTTTATTTTCGTAATTAAACAATTTTTTTATATCAACTGACTGACAAATGTACCTTTACTTGGCTCCCATTTTATCAAGCCTACCGTTTATTTAGCAAGAAAATAAATGCCTGAAAGGAAAGTGAAGAAAACTTTTACACCAAGCTTTATCTAAAAAAAAACTATAATACTTTAACTTAATTTTGATTGTGGATGTGCATGCACACAGACACAAATGTGATCATTGTGTAGATCATCTACCAAAGACGGGATCAATATAAACCTTTCTAATATAGAAAAATGTTCTTTCAGTTAGATACTGTACTCTAAAATATCGACTACTTTAAGAAAATACCTTGCCAAAAAGGGAGATAACTTATACAATACACAAATAAGTACAGCATGAGGAGACTGATTACAGGTCATTTTATCTATAAACTTTTTTGTAGCCACTTTCTAAATGTTATTGCTTAATTAATCATGCAAAACTAATGATCAAATATGGTTTGCAAATTTCAAAATTTGCCAGAATAACACTACGTATACTAATAACCTAAGGGTTCACCTCTGACATAAAACTTTTCCCTTAAGTCTGAGATAATACTACCTAATTCTACTTACAGATTTTTGTACATCAGCTGGCCCTGTGGGCCTGGCTGCTGGTTCTGTAAGCGGGTCTTCACTAGGTCAATTGGAAACACACATGTAACTCCCACAATGCCAGCAATTCCACCATTTATGATCTTGGGGATAGGGCTGAAAGGGAGATAATAAATGACATGCAAATGGGCATCATCAATCATCTCGGCTTAAATAACTTAACAGTTGATAATTTCATTAAAAAGTCTTATATATCATATTGTAAGAACAAAATTTATTTAGACATCATAAATTATATATCATTGATTTTATCTATTTCACTATATCTTGATAAAACATTTTTCAAAAGATAACGGCATAATTAATATGCACAATCTCTTAGTCATACATAAAGTCATCCACAATCAGACCTAAGATCATCCTAACATAACTGTTCTAGCGGCCTAGTGGTTAGAGCGTCCGCCTCAGGTCCAGGAGGTTGCAGGTTCAAACCCCCGCCAAGTCATATCAAAGACTTATAAAAATGATACTAGCAGCTGCCTTGCTTGGTGCTCAGCATTAAGAGGTTAGTGTTAGGACTGGTTGGCATGATGCCCCAGTGCTAGACATCACTATAAACTGTCACACTGCAGACATTATAGCGATATGAATGAAAAAATTTTTAAGCTACATTCAAAGTCCAAAACAAACACCCTACATGGAAATATTGCAAATTATTGAGTTCATCAATGAATTTCATCAAAACTGGATCAGAATTATGCCTTCTAAAGTTGCAACAAGTTGAGCCAATCAGATGCAAGATCTCTTTATCAGTATGTGAATCTTACTCCTTATCAAATCTAAAAAGATTGACAATATAAACATTTTTACCAAGTCGGATCGATATTAAATCAGGAAAATGGACTCCAGAGTGTCAACAAGCAATGGTTGGTGGATGGGTAACATGTGATGGATGATGTATTACATGAAACATCATAGACACTGGGCAATACCATGAGCTGACTTGGCCTTACAGCTAGGTAAGCTAATAATAATAATAATAATAATAATAATAATAACTTTGTTTCAAAGGTGTACTTCAGTTTCACATTTAGAGCTGGGTGTCACCAGCCATCTTGTATCGCGATACATATCACCTTTAATGTGCTCAATACAATATGTATCATGATAGTATCACATGTGTAAATAAAATGAAAAATATATAAGTCAGCCCTTGTTTGCAAAACAAACATCTCCCATATCATGGCATAAACCTGTTGCAGAATATGCTAAATTCACAAAACAATCCTACCATACCCACCCAAAAAGTTTTTCTATTTTATTTATATATTTCTTTTAAATGTTCATTAAACATTCATTGATTAGATTCAATAAAAAAAAAATCCTTTAAAACACATTTATTAACATATTCTGTAAATAGATGCATTCAGCCTGCAACAATAAATAAGGAGGATTCCTGTTTTTTTAAACCCCTAATATATCTCATTTCTCTCCATGTGTATGTTTAGGCACATATACTGTACAGTTATCTATTGTTGATATGGTCAACTCAACATAACAATCAAAACATCACTCAAGGTCTGGAAACTAAACACAACATGTGCTGATGTCATTTTCAAACCTAACTTAAACTGAAAAGTATTTCCATTTACAAATATTACTTAAACTTAATAATATTTCCATTTAAAATATCATTTAAACTACAAACCCAACTGTTAAAAGAAGACTCTTGTACAATTATGCAAATGAGTCAAAAGTTTATAATGGGCTAAAGCCAGTTTTACATGATGTGATCTGTCTTTTCCTGTGCTCAAAATATCTGTAGTACAAATTGAATTTTACAAGAAAGCTGTTTCAGTTTGAGATTTAACTGCTAGAAATGTAGGAACAATGGTGAAACTAAAAGATGTTCTGTGAAAAATGTTTAATCCAAAAATAACTTTCAGTTTTCAGATGTAGACTTTTGTACCACTGTTGAAATTTGTTCAAATGTTATCATTGTCAATCACACTCAATATTCCCAAAAAAGAATCCAGCAAGCAAATGTTTTATGCAATCCATAAAGTGATTCGTTTATTGTAAAGGGCCATGCTATTTACCTTATTCAAATGGATAGAAAACTGACAAGAAAATTTTACTTTTGGACAGTTCAAATCATTACATTTATGTTCAATTCTGCTATTGTCCTATATCGACTGTTCCAGTCTGTATTATAATACACTCTCACCACATCATGATACACTATCACATGACATCATGAAACAGTATCACCACACCATGATACACTAACACCACATTCTGATGGATTAACACCGCATTATGATATACTATCACCAATCATGATATGCTATCATCACATCATGATGCACTATCACCATGTCATGATACACTATCACCACCGCTCCAGTGGCCTAGTGGTTAAACTTACAAAAATGGTACTAACAGCTGCTTTGCTAGGCACTCAGCATTAAAAGGTTAGTATTAGGACTGGTCGGCCTGGTGTCAGGATAATAATGTGACTGAGTGGGATATCATGCTACATGTCTGCGGCATGTTGCCCCAGTGCTAGACATCACTATAAACTGCCACACTGCAGACATCGTAGCGATATGACTGAAAAACTGTTAAAACTACGTTCAAAATCCAAATCATACACAAACATACACTATCACCACATCATGATACAACAAATAATGATATCTCAGCTCTGTACATATTACTACGGTATTACAAAGGCCCTTAGGATAAACAAATTTTTGTGAACTTAAACTGTATTCAAAGAAAGCATCTTTAAATATGTGATGAACCTTATATACTTGCTTACAAGTCCAACTGCACAGACTCAGATCTGCCATCGTATATTGTATCAGCATGTCTTTGTCTATGCAGTTTGTTAGGAGCAATCAGTGGAACCATCACAAAACCTTGCTCTGGCTGCACATTGTGTAACTGGCATATCAGGGTCTGTATTGTTTGCAGATGGACTTGGTTTATAAGCAAGTATATATGGTACATCAAACATATATTTGATATGCACAACGGAATACCTTAAGTGCCATGCATTTCAATATTTTCAAAGAAATCTGCCTTGCTGGAATAATGGTCATATAATCTGTTTTGAAAACATTTAGATTTGTTTCTTATCTAATGTTTTTGATTGGATTCAATCCAAAAACAGCACTAGAATAAGCCAAATATTTCTTGCCATCTTTGTTTTTGTCAATGGTTTTCTGCAATGATAATTTGTGATTGATCTCAATTTAGTTCCTTGGTATTGTTCTTTTGGCTTTAATAAAACATGTTAATATTGTGGACCAAGTTCATTCATTACTTTGTGCATATAATATAAACTTGATGTAGGCTAACCCGTTATAAAATTTCAACTATTTCAATTCAGAGAATAGATATTGGACTGTGAACCTAGGTGTAAATTTAGGACCTATTGAAAATTTCAACCATTTCAACACAGAAAACAGATAATAGACTATGTACCAACATGCAATTTTATGAAATGTTTCACTGTCCTTTCTAACAGTGTTTGTATCTTTTCAATATTATTTTCAGTTCATTTCCCCAATATGTGCTGCATTAGTCCAGGCATAATGAATGCACTGCAAAATAATTTATTAAATTCATGATAGTTGAGTTGTAGAAAATTCTGTATACTTTTCACAAGAAATATTCTGGAATACACTGCAAATCAAACCCAGTTCACATGCTTACACCAGTCTAGATTCTTATCAAAATGAATTCCCAACATTTTGGGGTTTGGTTTGTTTTAACATTTTCATGCAATAGGTTATCTTCAATATACAGCTGCATATTTGGATTTCTGTTCATTTATAATCATTGCCTTTTTCCAAGGAACACTCCCTTGGCTTTATTTTATAGTTGTTTTTTTTATATTTAAGTTGGTTAGCATCACAAAAACTACTTTTCCTCATAAAACCATGAAAACTGTATGCAAACATGTGAAAATATATGATTGACCAATATATGGAGAGAAAGAGTCAAACAGACAGGTATAGGAAAAAGAAATGACTAAAAATGAAGAGGACAGGAAAATCTCCTATCTGGCAACAAGGGAAAAGATTAAAATACTGCGAGACGAGTAACATCTTACCTCATCTGTCAAAAATTCTATTAAAACATGTAGAAAAAAATGTACACATTTGTTCCTCATGAAATTCTCAACTCCATACAAACAGAACTTATGTACCAATTGTACAGACAAAGACTTATCAGCTCCAGTAACAACAGGGGCTCAATAAAATAAACCTGAAGACCTGCCAGAAATGAAAGAACAAGAAAGGTAACAGATCAAGACTTCCTGGCAATAACATGGTTCCAACCAAAACTGCCCAAAACAGTAAATCAAACTATTGAAAACAGTAATGGCATGGAGGGCTGAAGTGACACTAGTTTACATAAAAATTATCTGATCGAAGAATATTATCACCAGAGATATTACAATTCAAAGTCTATTTTACTATCATACTCATACTGCTCTAAATAATCTTTATGATATTTGTCTAAATTTTCTTTTTTTCATGATACCAGAGAATTTAAATTACACAATTAAAACATCATTTTAAAAATTGTTCTGAATTCTTTTTACATGTTATACTATTGATTCAAGTCTTATCATCAATGGAACAATATCAAAGGGAGATAACTATCTGGTCTAATCATTTACCTAAATTTGACTTGCCTCTCAACATATATACTGGCACAAGGCCAGTGGAGACACACTTTGTTACGAAATGTAGTACAGCCATAAATATGTTACTATTTTTCCATATAACTTCAAAAGCGTCACACATATGTAATTGATGTCATGAATGCTCAGGTCAACACAATCCGTAAGTTCATATTTAATAGGCAGAATAAAACTTAACTAATATGAATGAATGCATTTTAATAAATTTCTTCTTGCGGGTTTATTCTTGCATATATATCCATGTGCAGTAAGCCACTTCATTTGTGTAGATAAAGCTGGTCAAAATCAGACAAACCTGTTGACATTCACCTTTTAAAAATTCAAATTGGAAACTGCTAATACTGAATGATCTAGATAATGGGGAGGGAGGTTGTTGACCTATATGCTCCATCAACTTGTCAACAAAATACCAATAATTGCACCACTTAACCACAGCTAGGGCTGGAGTATAAAGGCAAATAACTGCAGTGTCATTTTCTCCCATACTATGGATGTGAACTATCCTCTGAGAAGAGATCTATAAATTCCCAATGGATCGATGATGTGCTTGATTGTTTTGATAGCCAGGCTGGACTTTAACCTGTACAGGTGCAAAAAACCTCATTTTCAAATCATTTCTTGAAAGGACACTAATAATTTTCTCCAGCTTATTTTTTTTCAAGCATATGAGAAAGAAGCTTAAATTACATTAATTTACCTCCCTTGATGGTACATTTGTAGCAATTTCCAGTCCAGGAAAAAGTTTCTGAACAGCAATATCAAAATCTATTCTAAAACTCCACCAGTCCAAAGCCCATTATTGAAATTTCCCAATTTATCCACTCTAAAGTAGAATTTTGGTCTGGATTGAAGCTTTATGGCACAGCAACACATGTAGATTATTTAGTGCCAAGGCAATCTGAGTAAAGTACCATGCCCAAGGACACACAATGGTAGCTAACCCAGGATGGTTCGATGGTAGGATTTTACCCTGCACCCTTTCGGTCCCGTGTCCGGCATAACCAATGAGCCACCACAGCTCTGTTAAAAGTAGACCAGTACCTCTAGATCTGATTGCCAATGCGAGACAATAAAATATTCTTATTTTGAGACTCTTAATCATAATAATCACTAATTTGCCATTGTCTGATTCAATGAAATATCTTCACTGCTTGAAATTAGGGTCAAATCCACATTGAATACACTACATTCCCTAACTGGTAAGTTAAACGTAGCCAGCAAGAACTTTTTACACACAAGACCTTAATAAGCAACACATCCAATCAAATCTGAGGACATCTGACTTACGTGTACTGTGTGTGTTGCATGACTTGATCATCACCTTAGTCACATCATGTACCCAATAGGAGATATCTTAAGGATGTTTACAGAAAACATAAAATCTGACTTGATCAATGATGAAAAAGAAATATATCTTTTTATATCAATTCATAATCATCATAGCAAAATTATTATTTAACACAGATATTACTTCATACTGTCATTGACTGAAGGGATTATTTGGAAAATTAAACAATAATTGCAATAAATGCTATATTAGCAACCTACCCTTGCAATGCTCATATGGGTCAAGGCTATGGGTTACTGTTAGAATTATGGTAAAATATCCCATATATCCCCTAAAATTAATGATATCCCATATAATGCCTTTAATCAATGATATCCTGTATAACCCATAAAATCAATGCTATCCCATATAACCCCTAAATTCAATGATACCCCATATAACCCTTAAAATCAATGATATCCCATATAATGCTTTAAATCAATGATATCCCATATAATGCCTAAAATCAATGACATCCCATATAATGCCTAAAATCAATGACATCCCATAACCCCCCCCAAAAAAATAAAATTAATAATACCCATACAATGCCTAAAATCAATAAAATCACATGTAGTGCCTAAAATCAATAACAAAATGATGAGTATCTACAACTTGTTCCTAGTCAAGGCTGGTCTCCCTAAGTTCACCTGTAATTATATACCATACTCACTCCATATCAGGCACTTCAGTATAAGGCAGTGTCTGGCTGGTAAAGTTATGGACCTAGTTTCATTATTAATAATAATATTATCTTATATACACACTTACAGGTCAGGGTCAACTTCAAACAACACAGACCTGTTCTGATATCACATAATGTGCCAGCAAATCGGGGTCTATACTGTTTGTTGTACTAATCAGTCTTTGCAAACTGTATAGACTGAGACATGCCAGTGCACTATGAGTGGGCAGATCTGAGTCAATGCAGTTTGCATTTGGATATGACTTACAAATGAATACATATCATGTGTACAATGTATAAAACAGCCATACATAAGGCAACCTCGTTATGGTCCACTTTTATGCTTCCCATGAAGAATGTAAACTGCTAGGGGCATAGTGTACATGGCCTACAAGATAATATAAATAAATCAACTTACATAAAAGTTGACTCCATCACAACTATGGCCTTCTTTCCCCTCTAGTCTGGATTATTTCACAAGATCAACTGCTTCTGTAAAATATTCAAAATAATAACTTACTCATGCATAATACAAATCATGACCTTAAACAAAAGCGTAACAATGCAATTCCAACAGATCACCCAACTGACATCTATCCAAAAGTCATATGCAAGATTAGTTGGCAAAGCAATCTGGATTAGTAACATGCTTTCTGACATGTAAAAGTTTTTTTAATATTTTTATCTGTCTGCCATAAGATAAAATATGTCATATTATGATGATGTACATCCAATCATCTGTTTCTAATTTAATTCCTGCACAATAACTTGACTTTCTCTAATGTGCAGCTACCAAACTTTGTGGATGGCTTGCATTTGGGATGCAGAACAAGTTGATCAATTTAGGGGACAGAAAGTCCACGATCAAGGTCACTATGACAGCAAAAAAAAATCAAATTTCTGCAGAACAACATTATTTCTACAACACATACCTGGACCAAACTTGTGAACAATTTACACTTGTGGTAAGGAAAAACGTCTATCAATTTTGGGATTAAAAGATCAAAGGTCATGGTCACTTTGACAGAGGAAACATTAGTTCAACATCACAGACAATTACCAAATTTTGTGGCTAGCTTGCATATAAGGTCAAGAAGAAGCCTATGTATTTTGGGTCAAAATGTCAAAGGTCACAGTCACGGTGACTGTACAAAAATGGCTTCTGTATAACACTTTCAGTATCTTCAGGGCCCCTGAGTGGCCAAGTGGTCTAAAGCACTCACCATTATGGATCACTGCCATCTCACCTGCCCGCATGGGTTCAAATCTCGGATTCAGCCAATGTGGGTATGTGAGAAAGCTTGCCAGTAGCTTCTTGTGGGTCGGTGGTTCTTTCCGGGGTTTTCCAGGATTCTTCCTCCAGCATTTATACCGGCTGCCATATATAGCCTATCTTGTGCCAAAAGTGGCATTAAACCCTACAACAACAACAACAACTTTCAGTATCTTTCACCTAAACTGTGAATGACTTACACACTGGGTAAAGAAGAAACCTACTAAGTTAAGGGTTAAAAGGTCAAAGGATAAGCTCACTGTGACTGAGGGTAAAAAGTCTATTTTGCAAAATAAGTTTGTTCACTTATCAAACCTTGTGGATGGTTTGGATGTAGAGCAATAAAGAAACATAGATTATGGGATTTAAAGGTCAGTTGTCATAGTCATGGTATGTCTAATAAGAAATGAAAGGTTTCCGTAAAGTAAGTTTAGTTTTAGACTGCATACCTTGATCAAAGGTCCTGTTCACTAAAACCCATGGTATCCAGATTCAACCATGCCCCACTAGTACCAACACAGTGAACTAATGAACATGGGGTGTGCGTATAATGTGCCAATCACAGTACTTGTTTAGAAATGGCAGCCATACTGAAAAGCAGATCAGCATAAATTGGGCAAACCTGAAAAGTCTTGCATCTTTCTGTGAAATTGGGTCAAATTCTATTGACAGATTTTTGAAGGTTTACTGCATAGGTAACATTTGTCATACTGAATAATGGATCAGTATCATTTGTGCAGAACTGAAAAACTTTCAGGTCAGAGTCCTTTTTAATTTTTTGAATATTTTTTTTATTTATTTTTTTATTTTTTTATTTTAGTGATGCAGTGAAATTTCCTGACAGATTGGAACCATTTGTATAAACTTATAACAAATTCTCACCAGGGTGCTTTTTGCCAAATTTGTTCAAATTCTGTTCAGCAGTTTCATGCCTGAATGTTTTCTATCAAATAAAGCCTAATACAATCCAATGATTTTGAAAATAAATCATTTAAAGTTTTTTTCTATTTTTAGTAATTATGATCATATTTGATAGTGGATCTGCATCATTTGTACAATCAGAACGAGTTTTAAGGCCAGGTGCTTTCTACTGATTTGTTCAAAATCTGTTTGAAAAAGTTATATAAACAATTTTCCTTTTTAGTAACAGGCACCATATTGGATGCATTATTTGTTCTAACTTATAAGTGATTACATACTGTAAAAACTACTTCACAGTTATTACCTTTAAGTCACTGACAATTTTATATCCTGTCCAGTCATACCTGTCCTCCAACACCTATCCTGTATTAATTTTCAGCCATAAGAAACCAGTTGGATTCATGCACTTACACTCAAGCTGTCATCTAAATAGATAGCTTATCAAAGTCAATTCAGATGTTCCACACAAGTTTCAGACAAAATCTTAACACAAATACCAGCTGTGATATCTCTCACAGCTGATATATGTACCAAATACCTGCATTCAGCCAATGACTGGGCTCTGATTAGGGATGCATTCAATTAGAGTCCCATGCAGCCAATGAGGGGAGGAAACAGCCACATATTAAGTTATAATTCTGATAATGGAGAATCTGTAATAAACCTTAATCCTTTGATATTTCAAAATGTATGTACATCTGTCTGACTGTCTTCAAAGACTGATCATTTAATTTTTGGTCGGTGGGGGGGGGAGAAGGGGTATTTATTTATTAGTGTTTTCTTTTCTTTGTGTTAACAGAGATTTGTATGAGATGAGATGAAATACTTCTCACCCTAAGTACTAGGTAACACTGAAATACTTGTCACCATGAGTACTAGGAAACACTGAAATACTTGTCACACTGAGTACCAGGTAACACTGAAATACTTGTCACCCTGAGTACTAGGTAACACTGAAATGCTTGTCACACTGAGTACTAGGTAACACTGAAATACTTGTCACCCTGAGTACTAGGTAACACTGAAAGGCTTGTCACACTGAGTACTAGGTAACACTGAAATACTTGTCACCCTGAGTACTAGGTAACACTGAAAGGCTTGTCACACTGAGTACTAGGTAACACTGAAATACTTGTCACCCTGAGTACTAGGTAACACTGAAAGGCTTGTCACACAGAGTTCTAGGTAACACTGAAATATTTTTGTCACCCTGAGTACTAGGTAACACTGAAAATTCACATTCTCTTTACCATTACATCATCTGTAGTTGTAACTCGGCATGTTGTTGATAAACTTGCGGCATATCTTCATTTGATTGCAAGAATTTGTATTATTTTAACATCAATGAACTATACAGTTATTTACATCGTAAGCAAAATGACATGTACCAAAACACATCAAATAATGGCACAGATAGTATTAGTTGGATCCCTAAAAAGATACAGCATAGGGTTATTCAGCCGTGGACCTCGTGTGACATCACAAATCACTACCTCATACCTAAAAATAGAATGTAGCCCCATCTTCGGACAAACATTACAATATGGCGGCTCAGTACCATTATGTTTCACTGACAGAAGATGATGTTCCTGGTGGAAAATTACCTAATGCTTTGATAGAAAATCACTCAGTGGTGCAGCTGAACGATGGTTACAGTGCCGAGATCTCAGCATCAGTGGACATCTAAGCGATTTGATCAAAAGGTATGTAAAATTCAGTGTGTATATATTGCATGCATTCGATGCTTCCATTTGAACAGTTAAATAGAACGTGCATTGTGCATATATAATGTCTTCCCCAAAACAAACAAAAAATAAGTAAACAGACCACCAAAGTATCACTACAATTTCACTCTAAGTGTAAGAGGTGAATTAATTTGTAAAAAAAATGTTAATTGTATTGAATAATCAGAGCAGCAATGCAGGATATTGCCCCCCCCCACTTCCAATTCATTAGCTCGCAGACGCAAAATATCATCTTTAAGTCGGCCATGAGAACAAAGATCTGTGACCCTGATCTCTTTAAAGATCTCTTTATCACTCCAAGCCCTTATATGCCTGTAGCATTTTTGTATCAAAGGGCAATTCAATGATGAATTAGTTTGTTCTGTAATAATGGGGTATTTTTTTCTGTCGGTTAGGATCAAAGGGTTTTTCCGAGGTGTGTGGCGTGAAAATTAAATTTTAAATGGTTAGATTGCTGTACTATTATTATTATTATTATGATTGGTGTTATTATGATTATTATTATTATTATTATTATTATTATTATTATTATTCATCTATCTTTGCAGGGTCAGACAATGCATAGAAGCAGGAAACATTGAGTCCATTTCTATATCAGCTGATGGTGGTAAAGGGTATGATCTCAAACTGAAGAAACTTCAAGAGACTGAGGCACAGCACCAAGACAGACCTAAAGCTTCTATTCCCCCTATCACAGGATGGAATATTTTTCCTTCCGTTGATCTTCCTCAGCATTTTAATGCAGGACATGTGCATCATCACATTATAGAATCATTGCAGTTTACAGGACAAACCCAAAATACTGAAGAGAATGAGAACGATGATGATGTGCAGGACTTACATACAGCTAAACCTTTAAATAGAGGAAGAAACTAATTTAAAAGTGGCCATGTACAGTCAATGAAAGACTGCGAGAAGAAAGGTACATATTATTTAAAAGCAAAAGTCATGGCTTCTTATGTAACGATTTCTATATGATACAATGGTACAAATTTCTAAAGACAGTGGGTTTGTTAGAGATGCCTCCTGTACATGCATTGCATCTGCAATGGGCAGGTGTAGCCATGTTTGTGCACTTCTTTTTGCAATGCTGGACTATATTGAAAAGAATGGAACTGATGCTCAATCATGCACATCAAAATACTGTGAATGGAACAAGGGACATAAAAGATATAAGGACCCAAAGTGTGTGTCAGATGTGAATTATGATAATATCAAGAAACGAAAAGTCAGTGATGTCATATGGTATGATCCAACACCAGCATACAGTTAGCAAACTCCTCTGAAAGCTGTCACAGATCTGTTAAATGCTATTGAAAGCAACTCTAAGCCATCATCAGAAAATATGTGGCAGTCCATCATTTAGAGGCAATATGCAGATTATGAACTAGATGAGGAATCAAAAGCACTTCTGTGTAAAAAAAGGAGTGCTCTTCTCCAAAACATTTTGTTACCTAGCAGCCCTTACCCACAGGAAATTGTAAAGGAGCAGGGAAGTGCCGAATGGTATTTGGAGAGGTGTGTTAGGGTCACAGCCTCAGTGAGTAAGACTGTGTCAACATCAAGCAACCCAGTCTGCTCATTCCATTTTAAATAAAATTTTGTGGGAGGAGAAGGCTTTAAAGTCTCGTGCAATGTTGTATGGAATAGAGAATGAAAAAAATGCATTCACAGATTATTTAACTACATCTAGAATGGAAACTGAAGGATTTTCTGCAGTGAAAACAGAATTATGGGTCAAAGTACCCAGAACTAGCTTGTAGTCCTGATGGATTAGTTTTAGATCCTGGAGAAGAAAATAAGTATGGACTGCTTGAAATAAAATGTCCACAGATTCTTCAGGGAAAAGATATTAGGAAGTTTGATGAACAATTAACCAAGAAGCAACAAAGTGGTTTCTGTCCGTGCAGTTCCACTGGACATATTGAGTTCAGAAAAAATCACACATATTACTTTCAAATTCAAACACAACTTGGTATAATGGGACTTAAATGGTGTGACTTTGTGGTATGGTCTGATATACATTTTGAAAAAATAAGAGTACAATTTGATCCAGATTTTTGGGGATCACTTTCGGAAAAGCTGATTTCATTCCATCACAAATGGTTATGTCCAGAATTCTTTGAAATGAGAATTCCAAGAAGGCTGATGCCAAAGAGTTTGTGATAAATAATCAGGACTGCAGATAATTCATTTCATTAGGAAGAATCTTGACAGCATGAGAAAGATAATGAATGAATCAATTTAATATTGTACAAGACGACTAATACAAATTTAAAATAAGTATGTATTTGTGGGAAAATGAGGTACAAGATGATATTTACATTGACATGTAGTGTGTGCCTGTAACAGGCTGAAATGTGACTAAAACTACATTTTTGTTTTCAATCAAAGTATCATTATTTTGTGTTTTCATAAAAGCTGCATGTTCCAAAATGTTGTATGCTCTTTATAAGTGACAAGTGTATTTTAGAACCTAACAATGTATTTTCTATTGTGATTTATATGCCAATAAAATTAAATTGTACAAAAATCAACTTCAACAATGATTTTTCATTTCTCATTCATGGCTGCCAATAAATTATTGGAAGGTCATTGGCAGATAATCATTTAACAAGAGATTCCTGGAAATTGACAAGACAACAAACGACATAAACAATTTGAGTTATTATTGGTTCCAGATTCAGTGGCATGGTCTTATGTAATAAATGAAAGCTTTTCACTCTTTCAATTGCCCGTTCCACATGAATTCGATGTTTAGCCACATCTTTGGTTAGTGCCTCCTCTTCTGCAGTGAAAACCTTCCTGTCCCTTAGAAAGGAAGGAATGATAAGTTCAACTTGAATCTCATTAAAAATGTTCTTGATATTAAAGCCCCTATCTGCCATCACAACATCTCCAGGGTTCAAATATTTTAAGAATCCAGATTTAAGTACAATTTCCTTGTCAGAAATGGACCCTTCAAAAACATTGCTTACATACATTATTGCACCACTGGGGGCAACAGCTATGAGTACTTTGTAAGTTGAATGGGCTTTATAGCTGGAATAGAGGTTTCCTTGTCTTTGAAAATTGCTTGATTGCTGAACAAAAAATTCTGTGCAATCAATTAAAGGATCTGAGCATTTTTTCCTTCACACGGCATCTCTCTGCAAACATGAAATCCTTCAAGGGTAAAAACTGGGTGTACAAAAACTGGACCCATGTTATTCTAATATTTGACACAGTAGCCTTGCTAACACCAAATCTATAGGCTAGGTCCTGATTAACAAGCTCAAGTTTAAGATGCATCAATGTCATTAGTAAGGCATTTTTGGGTGACAGGCAACAATTTACACCAGAACTGACTTTCGATTTGCTGCCTTTGCCGTACCAATATTTCAAATATTTCAAATGTTCAACAGCAGGGCTTATAAAGCTCCACAATGTCATGAACTGGACCCATGACAAGCCTGTATAAAATTTACATTTCTGATCATCCTCTTCAACTTCTGACATGTCCAAGTGGGTATGGCAAATATGCTGCTGTACTTTTGGGGGTATTCCTATTTCTCTATTTGATGCACTTTGTTGTAGCAAATGAAGCTCCAATTTCAGCAGCTTGTTCTCATTTTGTAACAGCTTGTTCTCTAATCTTAAACTAAGATCATGCTTATCCTTGGATATCATTGTCTGGCATCCAACATCTTGTGTGCATGGCATTTCACTCACAATGACACTGTCACATGTGCTGTCATTATCATGAGAGCTTGTCATAAGTGGGATGGTATCCAGTTGTCTTGGAGAGTCCACATCTGCAAGAGGCATCCCTGGGCAACAAGCCAAATCAAACAGTGCTTGTGCTACATTATGAGTGTCCAATCTCAGCTGCTTCTTAGTCGAACTATTTATATCTCTCTCTTTGGGTGATTTTCTCTTGTTGCAGAAATGTCAAATCTGTGTGTGTGTGTGTGTGTGTGTGTACTTGAGAATAAGGTTTATTATACAGAAACTTGCCCTCAGCATGCACCACCCACCCTCTCCCATTTCTGATCCCATTCCTTCTTATACTGATTTGTTTTTCTTTACAGATCAAAGAATAACACCAAGTATGGATTACCACTTGTGTAGCTACTGGACACAGGTGACACATAGCATAACTTAACTTTACAGGATGAAAACAAATCAGAGCCCACTATTATTTCTGTTTGTCGATAAGCATATATGCCTAGGGCATGTTATATCTTTACATTTGTTAAATATACTATAATAGTGATATACAAATACAATATAGTTCTCTTTGTCTAGGAGTAAATATGTTGGTAAGGTCTTTTGATACATGTTCTACAGCTGGAATAATATTGCTTGTCAAACCCTATTGTATGAATCTGTATTGTGCTTCTCTCTGTACAAGTTTTGCATGTTGTACAATAATACAGTTAAAATGTCTGTAAAAACAATGGATTTAGACTTTTAATGGGTTATGATAGGTGCCGTAGTGTGCTGAAAATTTTTGTAAATTATAAAATTAACAATCTTTGCATTCTGCTTAGAATGAGTGTATTCATTTAGAAATAAAATTACAAGTAGTAATAACAAAATCTTGAAAGTAGTATTTCACATTGCATGGTGCCACAAGTCACCAATAATTGATCACTGGAGCAAACTGCTGTATTAACATTGTTTTGGGTCATATCTTGTGAAATTGATGGTTTTTGCCTATGGATTTATGTCTGAAATACATTATTATTATTATTATTATTATTATTATTATTATTATTATTATTATTAGGGGCAGCCATAATGTGGTTGTCTGACTGGGCACAAACTTCCAGAACTTTCTGGCAGAAGTTGAATTTCGGTTGCCCTAGAGTGTCAAGCAATTTATTTCCTTGTCCCTATCCTTATTCTACCATCTGACTTGTAGTTTATATTATTTTTAAATTTTCTAGGCAGTAGACTATTTGTACCATCCATTTATTAAAATTTTGATTGACAATTGTTTAAAAACAAATATATTAACCACAACTGTCTGATACCCAAGTAAATCACTGGTGCACAACTCAAACATTTACATCGGCCAAAATAGATCATAATTGGTCCTAAGTGGGCCACACTGCTCAAGTTCTGTGTCTATAATGTTACATATCGGCTCATTTAAAGTAACATAAAGAAAAGAGCGAAGACAACAAGCTTTGTAAGTTTTAACAAAAATAATTTATTTCCCCAGAAAACAAAGTGAAAAGGTGAAAATATGAAATAGGACTTACGATTTGCGAAGAAATCCAAACATTTGTCCTAGAATTGTGAAAACATATAAGTCCTATCAATAAACAGTTCTAACTGAAGCTAGTCTGAATCTCAATTCCGTTCCATGATGGTGGATGATGACGTCAGATGAAGTTTTCACACAAATGTCCAGAATTTTCACTTTGAACCACAATTTGTACTGTTCTGTTCCAATTTAGAATCAATTTCACTAAATGTCTTTGTCCAAAGCCAGTTGTATATAGTTCTCCAGAGAAAATAATTATCGTTTAAAAAGTAGATGAATTATAACTGTCATCTATAACAATATACATCTCGCTCTACAGACATACAAATGAACAACTCTTTCCAGCACCAGAAAAAGAATACCTTCTTCTCAAGGTATATGAACGACTCTACAAGGTGTTAAAATATGACTCTGACCCCTATTTCACGGATACCTGAGTATTTAAACTGAACTGAGACGTCATTTCAAGCAAGCGCGCATGCAGAACGCATGGTTATTTCGCAATAAACAATCGCAGTACACAATGTAAACACGTATAATTAGAAATGACCTCAACCACAACCAATCATTAATGTCGGCAGTTTATCCACCTGGCAATCTAAACAAAAAACTTATGAAAGCCGAGAGTCATATTTACGTTCTAAATAAACACGACATTTCTTTCAAAATATCAGACCCTGTGAATATAATCATCACAACAAAAATTATAATAATGAAATAGAAAAAAAAAGTTCATATTTTAACACACAAGTAATTAAACTACATGGTCGTAACAATAACACAAGCATAAATACACATGCACTAAGGACACAGGCCATGGGTGGCACAACATGTTTAAGCAGGCTGCATAAAGCCCACAAGCATATAATTATGATGAGTAAAACGTGAGCTACTGTCTACATGCATGGTTTATGTTGCTGATATGACTGTACTATATCCTGTGCATTTAGACATCATCCAAATGTCCTGCCACCTCATACCTCTTATCTGTATGATCTTTTAGTTACCAGGGCTGATCAAATTTTGCCTTCACCCACTTGTCCAGGACAATTGGTTTCTGAAAATTCACTTGTCCCAACTTATTTTTCACTTGCTCCAAACTTGTTACATTTCCAACTTATGCCATTCTGGCATATTGTTTACAACAAATGCAAAACATCTTTCCTTCTAAGTCAATAAAATCAATCCAAGGATAACAATCAATCCCATGTGGCTGAAAATTTCTGTCTTTTAGTTAGGTCATATCTGACATTTTTGCTGCCACAGATTCTGGCTTATGTCTCTTGAAAGAAATAGTTATGTCATCCTCAGTTGCAGTTTTCATTTTATCCCTCCACTTTCACAAGAATTTTCCTTCTCCCAATCTTCTTTATTATTGTAATTGCAAAATTTTTTTTTAGCAAACTCATTTTATCCAAAGAGTAAATATCAGTTTCTTTGACAACTAATTCTAATGAGATCATAAGATTTTGCTGTTTAAATACAGCTCATTATAGTTCATTCCACATAGCATCACAAATTTTTCCTATCTGCAACTCAGTAAATTTTCAGGCCAGTGTCATTAAATGTAGCTCAAAGTACCTAATTCATTTGACATGAAGTATTTAAAATGAATTAGGTACTTTTAACTACATTTAATGACACTGACCTGATAAATGAGTTACAGATAGGACAAATTTTTTATGCTATGCAGAATAAACATGAATTAGTGTGAATGTTTGTTTCGCTTCCAACACAATATCACATGTGGAAATTAATCTTCCATATAATCAATTAAAACTTAAAGAATCATTACTGCCATTTAATCAGTTCCTAAAGGAAACCACACAAATATTGGTAAAGTTCTGTGGGAGGTCGGGGGTTTGAACCCTGGCTGAGTCAAACCAAAGACTTATAAAAATGAAACTAACAGCTGCTTCGCTAAATGCTCAGCATTAAGAGGTTAGTGTTAGGACTAGTTGGCCTGTCAGGATAATGTGACTGGGTTAGACATCATGCTACACTACATGTCTGAGGCATGATGCCCCAGTGCTAGACATCACTATAAACTGCCACACTGCAGACATTGTAGCAATATGACTGAAAAGTTGTTAAAGCTACATTAAAAATCCAAATCACACACACTTTCTTTAATTTAATTACACTGACTCACTGGATTAAAGTCAGCATGAGCTTTTCATGAGTATCTTGTTTGAGTAAACATAATACAATAAAACTGTTTAAAACACTGCTAACTAATCATACTGACTTTGTTTTGTTTGGTGTGTTTTGATTTGTCAATAAAATTTGGTCAGTTATCCAAAAGTCAAGAGGTAATAGAAAGTGCACACATGGCATAGTTTCCAATAACCACAGGTAGGTGTAATACAGAATGCAAATGTATACATGGAAAATCAAGACATATCATGCCCTGAGGGCATAAGTGACCAGATATAGGTAGATAAAATGATAATAGCATGGATTTCCCTGATCTTTTTAACACAAACAGCACTTGTCCCTGGCTATTATAGCAACTTGGAAAATTCTTGCACCACACATGCACTTGATTCCATCAATGTCCAGTGATGGCTTTAAGACTATGAAGAAGAGAATATGAAGTACTGAAAATATCATTATAATCATTTAAACACTTATTTAGGAGAAATATTAACAATAATTGACGAACTGATTTCAAGACTATGAACTGTGCTCTCTAGAATCTATCAAAAATAAAATTTCAAAACAAAATGCAACTGAGGATTGCAGGTTTTGGTAGAAAAGCAAAAGCCTCACAGCCAATAAGCCTTATTTTATTTACCTTTTTTAAATGTTTGGATGTAGCTGGGGTACCATAACAACATGCATGCAAGTGATGGGGCATAAATATATCATGTAACTTATAGCTGGTAATAACAATAACATTAACAGTAAATGCACTTGCCTTTTTGTGTCTTGAATTTCCTCAAAATGTACTTTCTTAGTTATTTCTGCTAATCAGAATTATATGTTCAAAAAACTGATACACAGCACTAGATCTGCACTGTAATTTAGACCACATTTCCAACAAAAATCACATTCCAAAGGAGAATTAACTGCATGAAATGCATCTGATATTTCCTAACAAACAATATTTAATCCTGTCTATTCTTGAGAATTTCAATTAAAAGAATTTAATATATTTTCCCACCTTAAGATTCCAAACTATCAATGACAGAACAGACACACATGTGCAGCTGCATCAAGGCCAGTCCCTCCAGTTACATGTACATCATATGGAATTGACACAGCTAATAAATCCAGTCCATCAGCAGACTTTAGTTGGATCAAAATGAACAATTAAATCCCTCCATTCCAGACCAACTGGAAAGTTGTTTCAAGGCACATTTATTCACAATATGACCCTAAGTTTCAATTTTAAGCAAACCAAAATGAGATTTCTTTTTTAAATGAATGACTGAGTGCACAATATGCTACCAAGTTCAAAAAGGTCACTGGGCAAGAACATGAATACTATATGTAACTGTGTATTTGTTTTGGACTCCAGCAGTAATTCAATTCCTTTGTTTCTTGTAGTGTGTTCTTTTTATTATTTGGCCATAGGTAGAAAAGTAAAATGAGTATATAATAGAAAGGTTACTACATTTGCATTGGAAAATACGAACTGATTTTTTCTGAGCAATACTGCACTCCTAATGTCATGTAGTAATAGTTCAGAAAAACTAATTCACATTTTCCCATACAAATGCAGTAACCTGTAATTATTAATATTTAAAGTACTATATATTTCCAATTTATTGAATCCTAATACCAATGCTATGTTGATCATTGCTTTATATGTGGGCTCTTCGCAAGCTCCCGGCTATGTTAGCTGGTAACCTCTGAGGTGTCCCCCACCATATGGTTGAAAGTTTATGTAGGATTTTATAAGTTTTTGTAGCCCCCATAAGTCTGTAGTGTTGTTTCTCCATACAAAATGAGAACTTGGTTATAAAAATTTATTTAGATATATTTTGGAATTTGGGGTTGATCTTTACCCTAATTTTTTTGTTGGTATATGTCAGGGTACCTTGTCTGGTTCCTCAACATTCTTGAGATCTAAAGGTTGAGACTATTGGGGTTGTACTTCTTGTCTTTGGCACATGCCTATGGAAGGATTCCTTCCCCCTGCTTTTCAGCTGTGATCATTAGCCATAAGATTGATCAATGATATGGTACAGTTAAGGCACACTTTTTACCATTCTAGAAGGCAAAATGTAATGCTGACTTTAAATAACTTTGTAATTTTGGTTACATGGAAGTGTTCCTATATATCAGTTAATAAAATAAAATCTGTAATCAGAAATCGAGGTTTTAATGGATTTAATATATACTTTAAATGAAATACTTGAATTTATTAGTAATTGCAAAATTCTGAAAGATTAGAATGAAATTAAAATAAACTGGCTTGCTGATTTGAGATTTCATTATTTTTCACAAACTTAAATCTTAATGATAACAGTAAAGCATGTTTCGATACTGTGTTACTTATCAATAACTCCTTACATAATATTTATTTGATAAATATAATGCAAAAAAAAAACCACGATTCGCATGAAAAACCAATAAAAGCCATGCATGGGTCAATTTATATGAAATGTTTCACTATGTCTTTCTTAGATATTAGACCAAACAAAAACTTTAATTTTTTTGTTATCAACAATTAACAATTATTTCCTTAAAAACCAAGCGCATAGCTCAGATTTTGTTCTCATTTTGGCAAGAAATTTACAAATAATTGTTCGAATATTGACAGCAGATCTTAAGTTATCATAAGGAATATCTTACATACCTTTACGGTTTGAAAATCAAACTTTTACATTCACTTTACCATTTATGTACAAATAGGAATATCCTCTAAAATAAAACACGTATGTGTGTTCCGTTGTTTTTCTTTGGTATATAATTACATGGTACGAATAAGCCCTTAATTTGGGTCGAATCTAACACAACAGTCAACGGTATTCAGAAGTTTCTCTACCAAAGGTCGTTCAATGTCAAAATTTCGACAATCTGACAGCCGTGGTAGTCTAGGCTAACAATTACATGGGAACCTTTAAGGTTGGATTAGCGAATCTGGGCAGTATTTTATTTCTTGTTTGACAAAAGATACAGCATTAATAAACAGCACTTGAAGAATGCATGAAAACATTTTCAATCGAAATTATAAAGTTACGAAATTATGTACTGTACCTTCGGAAAATAACACAATAGAATATTACCCACTTGGCTTTTATTGCAACACCACGAACTGCACATTATTATTTCAATACGTACCTGAACTGCCAGTTACAAGCATGTTATCATTTTCAACATATGACATATCTTACCTCAATTCCACATGGTCTGTAAGGTGGCAGCCACACCTCCAACGTATCATCTTATGCTACTCGCGCCTAACAAACCTAAAAGAAGGCCGCGACCCCGTCAAGAAAATCAAAGTACCCATGATACTAACATATATGAAAGTTGAGGTTTTTTTTCTTGTTGTTGTTGTTGTTGTTCTTTTCATTTTAGTTTGTTGGGGGGGGTAGGGGAGTGGGGTTGTTTGCTTGGGGGGATTGAGGGGGAGTGTTGCGGGGGGTAACGGCAGTTTTAACACATTAATGGCTATATCATGCCAAGGAAATGGGGGCTAAGCATCTCTCCAAATATACACAAATGCAAACGACCGGTGCCGGAATGGGAGGGATATCGAACCCGCAGCCCTTAAATTACGAGTCAAACACTCATCTAACTGATCTACCACGGATCCTTTAATGGAAAGAAAAGTAGAAGTGCTTGTTTGTATGTATGTATATATGTATGTATGTATGTATGGATGGATGGATGGATGGATGGATGTATGGATGGATGTATGTATGTATTTGTGTGTGTTCGAACGCGTGCATGTGTGCGTGCGCGCATTCCCGCGCGCGTTTGCGCGTATGTATGTGTGGGGGGTGTTATCTGTTACAGCGCAACCGTTATTACGGTGGGAGTTCATTGTCACTAGGTAGGCGAGCAGCAGAGAGGGTGAACCCTACAACTTTGTAGAGACCTTATTTTTGAAAATTAAGGGTTCCCTGAAAAAAAAGAAGTTTTTGTCTTAATAATGAAAACTTCTTTAATTGACCAGATTTTTTCACAATCTGGTCACGTGCGTATGTCATTCACCCTCTCTGCTGCTATAAATTAAACAGCCATATAGATATTATCAATAATGAGTATCGGAGAACCACACTCAGCTAAATTAGCTCGAGAGCGACTAGAGGCAATTAAAAATATCTACCCGTTCGTGATTCTGTTAAGCAACAACTACAATCGCGTCAGGAGTCTCAGGTGGAATTTACAGAAGGTACAGAAAAATTATTTAAACCGATTGTCGAACCAACGAAGAAAATTGTTACAGCAACTGAGGCAACACAACGAGCTCTTGCAACATTGCCTGCTGATATTGCTGGTCGTATTCAAGCAGCTCAACCACCACCACAACCAGCGCCTAAAAGACCAAGAACTAATATAATAGATAAATTTACGCCTGAAGGTATTGCTGCTATCAAGGACCCAAACCAAATACTTGATATTGCCGCGTATGGATATTATGAAAGAGAAAAATACGTAAAATCAGAATATGTTAAATCTCTAAAACATGATCATTGGATCAAGGATGTATATCGTATCCTTGTTGATATTCCAAAAATTAGATCTAGTAAAGAAATTGACGATTTTAACAAATTTGGCATGGCTGTAAATAGATATGTAGAAGAGGTTGAACAAGGTAAACGATTATCACCACAATTTGAATTATCACCACCACAATTTGAATTATCACCAAAGACACCATCATCACCACAAGGAGCACAACGACTAAAACAAAAGATACAACAACTAGAACAAGAACAACAAGAACTAAAACGACAACAACAAGCACAACAACTACAACAAAAGCTAAAACAACGAGAACAAAAACAACAAGAAGAAATGAAACAATTAGAACAAAAGCTACAAGAACAAATACAAGAACAAAAATTATTGCAATCACCACGACAAACTAAGGAAGAATTTCAAGACGATCCAGGCGCAACTGGAAGTGGTTTAGGAAGTGGTCTTATTACTTGTCCCAATAACGTTCTCGCTGATGTCGATCGATTAGAAATTCTCATCGGAGGAAAACGAGCTGGTAATAATTCCCCAGAAATCATTAATGAAGCAGCTGATATTTGTAAACGATTATTTAGTAGCGGCATCATGGATATTAATGTATATCGATCTCTTATTAATGAAATCAGTGACGATTATTATAGTGATTAAGTATGTAATTAGTGATAAAATCACTTAATAATAAAATGATCATACACAATACTCGTGGACCTACCATGGTCAGGGTAATAAACTCTCGATTACCTGTATACAAAACGACCTACGGAGATGGATTAGGTGATGTTATTCAGGGTTTGTTTAGAAGGATAGCCCCAAAAGCAATACCTATTGCAAAGCAACTAGGAATGAAAGCTATTGATGTTGTTCGTGAAAAAGGTATAGGCGCTGTTGGTAATCTCGCTGGCAAAGCATTTTCAGCGATTAAAGATAGATTATCACGATTAATACGCAGACCGACCCGACCTGTGAAATTACCTAGCACTGAAGTGATGCCAGCAAATGTCAGTAAAATAATAAATCAAGCAGCTAATCAAAAACTAGCGGAGTTAGCTGATATCCCGATGTCGGAAAAGGAAAAAATATAACCGCTAGTCTGATAGCAGGAAGTGGTCTCACTTCCCGAAGTGGTCTTCGAGTTAGACGAAGACGATAATAATAAAGATGTTTAAGCGCATATCCGATCCCGCGTTTGACATGGACGCACCAGTTCTCAAAGATGAGTCTGTGCGCGATTATCAGTATTATTCTTACGACGCACGAATTCCAGATCAGCGTGGACGAATCGAATTACAGGTTCAAGATACAAGTAGATATTTCTTACCCGCTGAAGCATTTATTGAAGTCGAAGGTAGACTTTTAAAAACAGATAACACAGATTATGGAATTGGTGATCGATTTGGTTTTGTGAATAACGGTATTATGGCTTTGTTTGATAGCGCTACGTATATGATTGATGGAAAAAATATTGAATCAATCCAGAAAGATGTTGATGTTGCCACGACAATACTAGGCCTTGCAAGATACAGCGACGATTATTCAAGATCGGCTGGTCCATCAATGATGTTTGCAAAGGACACAACTGATCAACCCGAACAGAGGAATGTAACAATGAATGCAGCTGGAACTGAAGTTGCATCAATGAATGAAAACTTCAACTTGGGATTTGCATCTCGTAGAGCAATGCTTGGTGATGATGAAAGGTTTTCTTGTGCAATTCCACTGTCACACATATTTGGATTCTGCAGAAATGTTAGAAAGGTTATTTTTGGAGCCAAACACACAGTTGTACTTGTGCGAAAAGGCGATGATAATGATGCAATGTGGCACGCTGTGGGAGCTGATGATGCTGCAACCAGGGCACTTCATGGCAAAGTAGTACTAACAAAACTTTCACTGTGGATGCCAGTGATGACTCCGTCAATATCCGAAGATGACCGGTTGTTATCTTTCATGAGTCAAGGCGGTAAATCGACGTTGTCATGGTTAACAATGACCACAGATGCTGTTCAGAGTGCAATTGATGGTTTATTTACGTGGCAGATAGCTTCTCAGCAAGGTGTTTCTGCACCAAGACATATATTTATTGCGTTTCAAAATATTGCACGAATAAACTCGCAAATACATAGTCACATGATATTTGACCAACTCGGTGTTTCTGAGGTTTCATTAAGGATAAATGGACATCAAGAACCATCCGAGGATATATTACTGAATTTTGCAAATAATCATGTAGCACGTGCATATCATCGATTAATGACATTCATGGGTCGTGATCAAAATGTTGATACTGGTTTACAAATATCGCAGCGTGATTTTACAACGCTGTATCCGATTTATTACTTTTCACTAGAACATTTAGATTTAACCAGACAATCTGTTGTAGATATTCATTTTCGAGCTCGTGTGACTCGAGGAGCTATTGTCAATTACAGAGCAATTGCAGTTATACTCAGCGATAAATCGATGTTACTCGAAGGTGTTGGTGGACGAATGAGAGTTATTGATGCTCCAGTAGAAAATATGTAATTAGATCGTTCATAATATTAATAATGTCATATCATCACGTTAGTGTGAGTCTGACTCCTGGTCAGATTAAAAGGCTGCAATCAGCATCAAAAATAATTGTGGAATAAAAATATCGCTAAAGCGAGAACAAATGACCGGTGCAAATAAACTATCGTTGACCGAGCGTCAGTTCAAAAACTTCAACGACGCTAAAAAATCAAATAAAGGCGTTAAACTTAATCTTTCTGCGGGCGCCATCAAAGATATTGCTAAAACGGGTGGTATATTTCCACTTCTTGCAGCAATACCAGCATTAATAGCAGCTGCAGCCCCAGCTGTTGCAAAAGCAGCTGCGCTAGGTGCTGTTGGAACAGCTGCTGGAATGGCGTTAAAGAAAGCAACCGGAAAAGGAATCAAAAAAAAAGGAAAAGGTCTAAGATTACCAGGGACTCCACACTGGTACGGAAAAGGCTAAGATTACCAGGGACAGTTTACTAATAACACCCATGTCCAATTTTGATTTACTTAATGCTGCTAAGCAATTAAAAATAAAAAATTTCAGAGGTGTTTTTATGCGCGATCAATTACCTACCGTTGCAATGCAACATGAAACCGGTATTATTAATCTCGATAAAAATTCTGGCCCAGGCACGCACTGGGTCGCATATGCAATTGATCCACGTGGAATTATTTATTTCGATTCGTATGGATTAGCACCACCGAAAGAATTTCTTCATTATGTCAGTAATAATACTGCTCCAATCTGGTATTCAACGCTACCGACACAAAAAATAACTGATCCTCCAATATGCGGCCGTGAAACCCTCGCTATGCTTGATGCTGTATCAAAATCAACAGCACCGCCTCATAAAGTCGTACACGCGTTCACTACGCTACGTCATAGTACTTAAACTGATATCAGTAAATATAATGGTAGATATTTACGGAAGATCCTCAGGTAGAGCTCAGAAGGTTGATTTATCTAAATATGCAACCATTGATCAGCTCAGAAATGAAATCGATGATTTATTAAATATAACGAGTGTGGATCAAAATGAAGTCGTCGTTTTTCAGGACAAACAAGGACGATTAAAAACGAGTAATATACAACTACTAGATGTTCTTGTACGAATTCCCAACGCGGTTGTTAATAATGTCGTTACTTTCACTGATCAGGTAAAATACAGGATTCCGGTAAGTCGGTTAACGATTATGTTAAGAAAACTGGTGATGTATTTACCGGTGACGTTATTATGTCAGGAAGAAAAATTACGTATCTTGGAGATCCAATCGCAGATACAGACGCAGCAACAAAAAAATACGTCGATGATCAAGAATCCAAATACGTGTCAGTGCGCGGTGGTACAATGCGTGCATTTCTCGACATGAATAATAATGGTATTAATAATCTCAGAACACCAGAAACAGATTTCGACGCTGCAACGAAGAAATACGTCGACGATAAGGAAATTCCAATAACTACTTCATTAACGACTATCAATGATGGAATTGCTTCATTTAGAACTGAATATTTTAATCACGTACAAACATTTCTAAATTTTCGTAGAAATGTAAACAGATCTATTAACGAATTTTTTGGAACTCCACCTACTGTTATTATTAATCTCGCTGACATTAACGCAAGACTCAACGATATCATTAGTGGTATTCCTAATATTATTCAAAAAACTAATCTCGTTAAAATTCCTCACAAGCAGATCATTAATATCGTGTACACAGTCGCATCAGGAAAGGCAACATGGACACCGGAAAATAACACTTTTAAACACACTGCAGAGGCTACTGGTGTATACAGATTATCTGTATTTAGTAGTGCAAAATTCAGTATATTTACCACATTTCCATGGCGTCATTCAACCGATGATTTTTCTGGAATTGTGTCTATAGTGTTAAATAAAGATACTGAAGAAACATTTATGCTAATAGCGAATGATAAAAAATTAACCGCAGCGACTTATTGGTGGTGTATTGAGTTTGTAGCCGAAACTCCCGAATTAGTTACCTAGATAAATATAATGAATCAAGAATCATTTATCGACGTTCAACGTCACAGATACACTCAAGTATGTGAGTGTCAAACTAAACTAAAAAATATCATCGACGATTACACGATAAAGGTAAAAAAATATCGTCGTCGTATGGTCGTTATTGATATAATGGTATACTCGGTTTCTGCTGTTATTGCTGGAAGTGGATTATTATTATCAACAATAACGATGACAGCGCCTGCAGTTGTAACGATTATAGTTTCAACGGCAACAACATGCGCAGGTATTTTCAGTATTATCGCTAAGAAAATATCTACGTGTACGAATGATAAACTAAACGAGTACGTGATGAAATTGCACACAGCAACAGCCGCATACACTAAATTATGCTCGTATATTTCAGCGTATCTCGGTGATGGTAAAATATCTGATGAAGAGTTCGTAACGATAATGAAAACCTACGATGAAGCGTTCATAGTGGAACGCGATGTGTTCTCTAGTGACGGAAAGATGGAGAATTAAATAATAACTATAATAATAATGTCAGAGTCGCGCGAACTATTACAGCAGATCGTAGCTAATACAACGCCGTCAAAAACTACTATGATATCATTAAGTTCAACCAATCCTGAATTTAGCGTTAATTTTCCGACTGCAATTCCAGCAAAGGAAATAGCATTAGCGCAATTACGAGTTTATTATAGTTGGCCTAATATTAGATCAAAACCGTTTGGTGGACAACAACCAAATAATTCATTGGTATTTGCGAATAAGAATAAACCGGATGGAACACCTGATTGGCAGGTTGTTGGAATTTCAACGGGTAGTTATCAAATAGAACAGATTAATGATGAATTCCAACGCAGAATTAAATCTATCACAGGGAAAGAATCTAAAATAGCGATTACTGTTCACGAACCAACACTATCTGCGGTTATTGAAATAAATTCTCCTGATTACCTCGTAGATATTTATCAAAGTTCGATTAGATCCGTGTTAGGATGGCCTGATGTCGCACCTGTTTATAATGGAGTTTCAGAACCAAAACTAGAAGAATTTAAAACGAGTGAAGAAAAATTCATTAAAAATCCAGAATATCGAAAAAACCAACCATGGAATAGTATAGTATTTGGATCTGATCCAAACGATGATATATACTACTTTACCGATTTTGACGGTAAAAGGATCCCCAAGATACCTAGATCAATAGTTATTATTAAGTTGGTATCAAGGACTCCGTTGAGTATTCGACGTATTGTTGATGTAGAATTTATTAAACAGTTTTTAGATACTCTTAAACCTGAATACGATAAAACGTTTAATGATTTAAGAAATTTACTTATTTCATTATCTCAACATTATAATGAAAGTGTAAAGCAGCAAATAATCGAGTCAATAAAACATTTAAATGGTATCTTATTCGATTTATACATCGCCAATCGAAGTATTATAAACACTACGACTAAAATCGATAGTTATTACACAGATCCAGAATCTAAACAAATATTTCTTGATCATTATAAAATAACAGAAAAAGATTCACAAACATTTGTTATACCAGATTTAAATAACGCTGAAATGAAGAAATCATTAAATGATCTTATTGAAGAATATTATCCGGGAATAATTGAATCGTGGAGAAAAATAGCCCCACCACCGGTTATATTAAAACACAATAACAACCCCTTTGGTGCCGGTAGACATATATCACCGGGCATTGTAAACATAACAACAACAATTGCAGTCAATCTGGTATGTGATATTATTGAAGGTAGCTATCAGGTAGATCTTTCTAAATCTAACCACCGTAGTGGCACTGCGGAGCAAGGGTACATATTATTCAGTTTTAGCCCGATTGTTCCACCAGGCTGGCTAATTGTGGCAGAACCAATTAACCCCGTTTACCTGCGAGTTCATAATCCATTTCTGACAAGAATAAATTTCAAACTCACTGACCAGGCAGGAAACATTTTGGACACGAGGAACGAATCTCTTAATATAAACCTGTATGTACGTTCATAGAGCGTTTTTATCCGGATGTTTATTCTTTTGTTTACATAAAATCCGTAATCTAGAAAGTTGTGGCTGCATATTGATTATTCCATATGCGTAAAGTTATTTTAAGACCGCTATATATATTATGACTAAATCAATATCCGCTGCACGCATAGACTCAGTGTTGTACAGAATTATATATATTTTGGAAAACTAGAAATATAAAATCTCATTTTAGACAGAAAAATGTGGTTTTTGTTAATAATATTGTAGTTTTTAGGAATAACGATATGACTGACATATTGGTAAACACATGTTAACTTTTTCAATATGTATTTATAACAAGATCCGATAGCTCAGTTGATAGCGTGTATATTAGTCCGTCTGTCTGTCTGTTACCTTAACGAACTATAACTTTATGCGTGCAAAATTATTTTATGAATTTTGAAAAACTGAAGTACAATTCTACATTCTATTAGTAATACAAGTTCTGTGAGACAGTGTAAATATTATATATATACTTAAATTTAACTATATCATTGATAAGAGAACCATGGCCGAAATGGTAAGACGGTTTGACGTAGATCGAAGCTCTACAGACTCTCGCGTGTTCGAGTCTCCAAAAATGCTAAAGATATTATCTTGCATTTGCGACTGATGCTTATTTAATTGGGGGGGAACCCGGAGAATTTCCTCGATATCCACAACAGACAAAATACACTCTCCTATCATACACCCTTGAGGGGTGTACGTTTTACACTCCCGGGGTTTTGTATGGGGGAGAGTGTACAAAATTTGTTGGACGTAGACAAGATTCCCCCGTCATCACCATTGTATATATTTCATGTTCATATATCATTAGGATAAGTTTATGTTTGTGCCGTCCAAAATCATAAACCATCTGTATATATTCATAACCATACAATCATTAGGATAAGTTTATGTTTGTGCAGTTCAAAATCATAAACCATCTGTATATATTTCATAAAACCATCAAACAAAACAGCTCCCTGACAAAACAAAAAAAAGAAAGTCATGGGAGCTAATATTTTTTTATATTAAATATATAATTATTATATAATGAACCAAGAAAACATCAATGATATTATTTCTGCTATTAAAAAATTAAAACATAATGAAATAAAAATATCTGATAATCTCGACCCTCAGAAAATTATGTGTGATTTTGAATTACTGCAACAGAAAAAATTTGATAATAAATATACATTATCTTCAAATTACAGATTTATAAAATTAATTTATCAAGCCATGCTTGAATCACTAGCCATGGTAAACGACGATCAGATAAAGCTATTTGCACCTCTTGCACGTTCTATCGAAAATATTAAATCCGAACTATCTCACGAGTACGAAAGAAAAAAGATTGTGGATAATCGTGTAATGCAATTAAGAAAGATTATGTTATCTGATTCCGTAAAAAATGATAATGACACTGAGAGCGATGAAGATGAACCCATGACAGGGTCAGTGACTGTAATTATGGCTAAACAAAACCCTTGGGAAAATTAACATTCTGCTTAGTATAATGCAACCTACACATATTGACAAGTATATTGTATCCCAATCATTATGTTTCAGTAGGTATCAAGTACAATATTACCCGTTGTGCAAAGTTTTTCATTGACTTTGATAAATTCTGAGGGTGAAAACCCCAGGGGGGTTAACGGGAATTAACATTACACTTTTGATTTATCGATCAAAAATCATTTTTTTCTGGTTTTTTCTAGTTCTTTTGTTTATATTATATAGATTTCTGTTAGCGAATTACGACAAAAATACATAAAAAATCAGTTTTTCATCGATAAATCAAAAACGTAATGCTAATTCCCGTTAACCCCCCTGGGGTTTTCACCCTCAGAATTTATCAAACTCTGACTGATTTTCATTGATTTTTGGTCATTTTTCACATAAAAAATGAGATTTTCGAACAAAAAACGCGGTTTTCGTGACAAAATTAATGAAATAAATATTTATAAAAATTATTTTTATTTGCAGTACTTGAGATCCAAATTCACTGAAATGTTTTTATAATAAAAAGTATGGACAATCAGGACAGCTGTAATTATGGCTAAACAAAACCCTTGGGAAAATTAACAGAGTCGAACTATTTGTTTTTGTAAGAAGATAGAATTAGATATATTCAAATACTATCCACTGATCGTATTTGAATGAATATGCAGATCTAGTAATATTATCTGCAACGAATTTTACTGAAGGTGATACTATGTCAAAATATTTGGCAGCAGAATTAATTGACTTGAACATAATTTCTTCCCCAGTCTCTGTATTCACTGATTTAATAGATCTTCTTGCAAACTTTTTACATTTTCCAGTATTTCCCCGTGCAGCATTCTGACTTTGTGTAATAGCCTGTAAGTTAGATAACCGATTATTCTGGGGGTCTCCATCAATGTGGTCAACTACAAATCCATCTTTAATGACCCCAAAATGACATTCAAATATGAATTTATGTGAGTAATAATTTTTATTTCCTTTGGTATTGAATCTAAAATAACCAGTATTGGTAACACTACCTACTGGTTTTTTCAATCTGCAGTTTCTAATCACGCCATCACGAGATGCTTCATAATTGGTAAGGATTGGATGTGACACAAACTCATTTTGTTTCATTTATATATAATACTATTTGTTTAAATCATTATTTTTTTTGAAAATCTAGCTAAATAATCTTCTTCGGTTTTTATAGGAGAGTCAGCGTTATTTTTTTTGTCATAATATCGTTTTAATTCTCTGTACTTTTTACCACCGCATTGCGCGCACAGTTGAGTTTTTCCTCGCACTCCAGCACTACACACAATACACGGTTTTGGTCCTAGACTTCCATTTCTGACACATTGCATATGATAACTACAATATTCATTCACGCATGATTTATTACAAGTAGAAGTATATCCAATTTTGAGCCAAGCACATTTGTTTTGTGTTTCAATCATATACAAAAGATTAATGTTCAATTAAATATATACTTGCCTAATTATAATATGGAGGAATTATCCGTTATTGAACCTTCCCCTGCTAGATTTGACCTTGACAGATTATCAGAATATAAACTTAGTACTTCGATGCAGGATCTGGCATTAATGGTAATCGAACGCATTCGTGAAGCAAAAAAGGAATTTCGTGACGATGGTGCAGTTCATGCATGGTCAACATTCAGAGTTGGAAATGTTATTAATATGATGAATGACAAACGAGGAAAAGTAATTATTAATCACCTTGATAATCAAAAATATTTTATTTTAATAAAATTTATTGTAAATACAGAAGAAGATATCTGGATTATTCGTGATAAGCGTGATCCAGTCCGTGTGCAGCCCGGGGGTAATATTGTTCTTTTAAGTAATAAATCTAAGCCAGGAATACTTACTGGTATTGATAAACCCTATTATATACAGAGTTATCCAGCAACTGCAGTTGTATACGGAATATTTCCGCTGAATGATAAACCTAATATTACAGATCTGAAACCTATGAAAATATCGAGAATAAACTGCGTAGCTGAACGAGTTACAGAACATTTTACAAATGCGATACGTGGTAATGGTTTAACTGATTTAAGACATAAAAAAATAAACAAATGGGCAGAGTCCGTTAAAGATACTGGTGCATCTATTAAGGATGTCGCTGAGCTAGAAAAGTTATTAAGATTTCCAATAACAGTAAAAACACTAACCGGAGAGATATTATACGAACCAAAATATATTAAAAACGGAAACCCTATAACAATCGTTGATCATAATGCACATGCATGGACTAATGCTGTAACGATATTTCCAAGAGATAGAAAAGTTAAATTTTATAACGGTGATATATTTGATTTTATTAAAAATATCAGCAAAAACGACCCTGTGTCTGTTTGGTTATTTCAGAGTTCGGAATATAATCATTACGATCAGTTTGTACGGCCTAACGGTGATATTTATCGTATAGAATCTCTCCATGAAGAAATGGAACATCTTGCATTGAAATATACCTCTGATGATGTCATAGTTGGACAATTATTGAATAACTGCTTTACCGTACCATCGGTTGCTGCCCATTTCGCTCAGGAGAAAAATTCATGGAAAACGACACGATCGGAATTCCTTGAAGATGTCAAGAAAAGTTGTATAGAATATGGTCATGGTCGGTTATGGAACACCAAATATAACCATAGTGATGTTATCTCAGTTGATATGGTAGCGTGTTATCCTGGTAGTTTTCTTGGATATGGAGTATGTTCTAAGTACTTTAAGAGATTCGGACATCCTACACATGACATGACAAGGGTTGCGATAAACGGATATTTACCAGATTTTGACTTAACCGGATTTGCTCATGTAGAATTATTCGAATTTGCAGAAAATCTCCATCCGATTACTTATGCTTGGTTTGGAAGACATTTTTCAGAGCGATGTTGGGTTCCGATAGTATTATTGCGGTATTTGCTTGATGCTGGATTTTTAATATCGTTGAGAGTAACTGAAGCGATTATATCGTATAGTTCACAGAAGCAAGTTTGGTTACCAGAACCGAACAGATTTAATATCGATGATACCAGAAAAGAATTCCCTGATATTGATGAATATCATATTATTAAAATAAATAAATGCAGGAATGAACATGATGAGAAATTTGCAAAGGATCTCGGTAGAAAGATAATCGGTAAATTTACTCAAGGTGGTTCATACGATTATAAACGAGCGTGTACAAGATTGATTATGGACGACGCTGAACTAGATTTTATAATCACCGATACAACGGAGAAAAACACATTTATAAGTCGATGTAATGCTTATTTATCAGATGGAACAAAACTAGGTACCATTGTGAGCTACCTTGATGGTGACTCACCACAATTTACTCATTTAAGATCTTCGATGTTAGCTTATGTTTCGATAAACCTACTATCGATGATAAATAAATTTCCTTATAACGCCGTCAGAGTCGCTACGGATTCATTTTATGTACATAAAAAATATAAAGATTTATTAAAACTCGGTAATGGTGAATGGGGAACATGGAGAATAAAACAAGAAAATATATTTAGTTATTCTGAATCTGCAGATGTTGAAATTATAGAGACATATTACAGAAATAATAATCAAATATTAAAGTCATCTGCACCATCTGTGTATGATCCTGTATCTAGGTATAAGACCGTTTATCTTAATGGGTGTGGTGGTTCAGGTAAAACAACTCGTACGATTAACTTATTTATAAATAATACATCAGATATAATTGTTTTAACACCTACACATAAACTCGCCAGAGAAATAAAGCAACGAGGAGTAAAATCGTGTACATATCATAGTTTCTTTAGATGGTGCGGAGACACATGGACTCCATCGCGGATGGGTGAAAAATATGTACCTAAATATATTATATGGGACGAGATATGTACGGTGTCGTTAGAAATACTAAAAACATTTCTTGATTGGTTATTGATAAAGAATACTGCTGTGATTATGTGCGGCGATCATGGTCAACCACCACCTTTTGTTGGAGAATCTCCACATGAATGGCTAAAGAATAACGTAGATTATTATGAAGAAATACATGATGACCATAGAGCTATCGATGAACCGCTAAAGGAGTTTAAAAGATTAATCAGACTTCAGCCAGACAGAGTACAATGTGAGATAATGCGAGGAGTAATTCCAGAGACTTCTATAAATGAATTTTGGACTTCATGGAATCCCGCTGATTTGATAGTCGCGAGTAGAAAGATAGTTCGTGATGAACTACAGAATAAATTATTTTTGTTACATAAAGAAAAAATTTCAGATCTACCTGTACCTTTGTGTTATCGCCCAGCAGATACTCGACGACAGAATATTGAAGTTGAAATACCAGGTGGAGACATTGAAAATGTCCGGGTACAGAATCTTGTCTTGAATGACATTGTTTTAGTCGATATTAATGTCGTTGAGAATGCGCTGAATATGAATAAATCACCGTGGGTGTTAGGATACGCTATAACTATTCATTCGTCACAAGGATTAACTATAACTGATACAAATATCTGGATTGTAGATGATCGGATCGAGTGGTCAAATTTAGTCTATCTCGCCGTATCTCGAGTCAGGAGAATATCTCAATTACATAGGGTTATTATGAATTTTATAGAAGATAATGATCAAATTGTTAATAATGACGTAATAAGAAAAAAACTATTTGGTTATAAGCAATGTGACAAAAAAAAATAATCGTGATTTTGATATTGATGTTGAATTTATTATAAAATTAAAACAATTACAGAATAATCATTGCGCAAGTTGCAACTGTAATATGTCATGGCAGTGTTCGAATCCAAGACAATTTACCGTAGACAGAATTAATAGTGATCTCGGTCATACACGTGAAAATGTAATGCTGACTTGTCTTGATTGTAATAGACGTCGAGGCTCTGGACGTTTACAAAATTGAGCTTGGTGGTAATTGCGTATCCTCAGGAATTACTTGTAATTGTTCACGTACAAATCCACGTTGAGGGGCAGTAGAATCTAGTCTGTATATTGGAGGTCTACCAGTGGATCTAACCACGCTAGAAATTTTATGTGTAGTCACGCTCCAGATAGGATCGGTTGCTCTTTTTTTACCGCCTTCAAGTTCGCCAGGTTCATATAAAAATCTAACTGTAACATTACCTAATACTGGTTGAGAGAAAGATTCATGTCGTTGTATTGGTATATATTTTTTTTTATCGCATTAGAAGGTTTCATGGAAGTTGCACGAGTAATTTCATTATTCAACGCAACTATCACACTCGGTAATCTTGCAACCCATTCACGAGATCTATCTTTGAGGTCAGTAGATATTTCCTTTGCGTATTGGTATCCGAATAACCGCTCAGCAAGTGTTCTATTAAATTGTTCAACGATTGCCTGATCACGATGAATTTCAGTATGTCCTCGTCTGATTTTAACATTATGTTTCTTCATCAACGATGATACTACTCCAAGAAATTCTTTACCGGGATCAACCTGTAGTAGTTTTGGCCAT
>JAECUM010006923.1:0-43270 GCA_016617855.1 Megalonaias nervosa
TTTACACACATGTATCCCAAGGTCTACATTGTCCTTGACACACATGCATCCCATGGTCTACATTGTCCTTTACACACATGCATCCCATGGTCTACATTGTCATTTACACACATGCATCCTAAGGTCTACATTGTCATTTACACACACACATCCCAAGGTCTACATTGTCATTTACACACATGCATCCCAAGGTCTACATTGTCATTTACACACATGCATCCCGAGGTCTACATTGTCATTTACACACACACATCCCAAGGTCTACATTGTCATTTACACACACACATCCCAAGGTCTACATTGTCATTTACACACATACATCCCAAGGTCTACATTGTCCTTTACACACACACACACATCCCAAAGTCTACATTGTCATTTACACACATGCATCCCAAGGTCTACATTGTCCTTTACACACACACACATCCCAAGGTCAACATTGTCATTTACACATGCATCCCAAGGTCTACATTGTCATTTGCACACACATCCCAAGGTCTACATTGTCCTTTACACACACGCATCCCATGGTCTACGTTGTCATTTACACACATGCATCCTAAGGTCTACATTGTCATTTACACACACACATCCCATGGTCTACATTGTCATTTACACACATGCATCCTAAGGTCTACATTGTCATTTACACACACACATCCCATGGTCTACATTGTCATTTACACACATGCATCCTAAGGTCTACATTGTCATTTACACACACACATCCCATGGTCTACATTGTCATTTACACACATGCATCCTAAGGTCTACATTGTCATTTACACACACACATCCCATGGTCTACATTGTCATTTACACACATGCATCCTAAGGTCTACATTGTCATTTACACACACACATCCCATGGTCTACATTGTCATTTACACACATGCATCCTAAGGTCTACATTGTCATTTACACACACACATCCCATGGTCTACATTGTCATTTACACACATGCATCCTAAGGTCTACATTGTTTTTATTGAAACTGGTGCCCATTGGTAAGGTCTACACTGTCTTTATTGAAATTGGTGCCCATTGGACATCCAGTATGGCTTGAATGGATGATCACAATGGGGTTTTCATTAAAAGACTGCTTATGATGTCTAGTTGGGTTTAATGAAAATGGTTCCACTTATCAACAGAAGACCACTTAAAAAATCTTGTTGCTACTCCACCTGAACGAATGTTAATATAGGTATGGGTTTTCACTAAAAGACTGATGATGGCATGCTGTTGGTCAATCTGACAATATGACTGTCAGGATGACTGACAATATGACAGTCAAGATGACTGCCCTCTTGAAAATCTTGTTATAGTTGCTTCTCTTGTACAGATGGTCATATAAACATGGGATTTTCATTAAATATCTTCTTATGATATCTAGTTGGTGATAAATAAAAATGCTTCTGATTAGACCTCCAACATACTGGAAATGTTTACTATCTTGAACATTTTATCATTTTCTCCTTTTGAAGGGATGATTGAGTCAACATTGGCTTTACACTAAAATACTTCTTGCTATGTTTAGTTGGTCCTAAATGAAGAAATGATGACAAACTAAAAAAATCTCATGGCAGCTACTTCTCATGAATGGCTGGTCAGCATGACATTTAACAAAAGAAGAAAATACTTATTTTTTTGTAATATGTAGTTGATGATGAGATCCAACCTCCAAAATGGATTCATCTCTGGACTGGGTGCCATCAGGTTTTTACTAAAATGGCTTCATCTCTGGACTGGGGGGGGGGGTCATATTGGCATGGTGTTTTCACTAAAATGGCATCATCTCATCACATAAATGTGTTTGCAAGTATGTAGCTGGTTCTGAATGAATATGGCACTCATCTGACCTCCAACATGGCGCCATTGTGGCCATATTTAAAATCTTGTGATAACTACTTCCCTTGTATGAAAGGTGGCTTTGAGATTGTGCTTTCATTCAAACAATTCTCACAATATTTGACTGGTTCTGAATGAAAATGGTGCAGATCTGACCACCAACATATCTGCACTTTTGTGAAGGGGTTTTGAAACCAGACCTGATGAGCATTAGAGTCAGGTCAACGGTCATTGCTTGCATTTTTGTTCTACATTAGCTTATAGAAACAGTGATTGACACATACATTAGTGAAGTTTGATGACCAGACTGTATTTAGTCACATTTCAATGATACTCAGTACACTGGCATTGGTTTAAGGCCAAAGATCTTGACTTTGGTTTTTTACTGGCTTGTGAACATGATAAGTGACAAGCATGAATGGATTTTTATAAAACCTGGTTTGTGGATATATCTAAAAAATACCTTGAATGATGCCACTTTAATAACTTTGTTTTTCTCCCACAAGAATATTATAGATTTAACTTAACTTAGCACGTGGGTATATCTTGACATTAGCCAAGACACATTCAGTGATAAATTGTCCATTATATAAGATTCAGGGTCAAAGGCAGTGACAAATAATTTTAATCTTATAGGTATTTTGTGAGCATGTGATGTCAAATATGTAAGAAAAGTCTTTCTTTACTAAATTTGATATGTTGGAGTTTCTCAGGAATATCAGAAATGATTGCAGTACTTTGCAGTAAAAAAAAAAAGAATAATGATGATACTTATCCTGAATTTTGGGAAATTCTTTTCAGCCAGCAGAGCATCGGTCCCTTTCAAGGGATTCTTGTTATAAACATCAGATGTGATTAGGTATGAATTTGGAAAGGTAAATAGAAGGTAATAAGATTGCCAATAGCTCATATATCCTGATAAAGTTGAACTCTTTTATCTTAATTTTTGCTCAACTCTTACAATAATTGGTTTTGTGTCAAACAAGTCTTTTCTAGCAAAGATGTGTTCTTATTGAAAAGTTTCACATTTATTCCATTTCCATATACAGAGGCATCATAGGATGTGAAAATAGCTTTTTGTAACTAGGAAATTTTAAGAATGCAAAGTCCACCTTGTTCAAAGTTCAAGTTCATTGGTAGCAATATTCTTTTTTATGTCTCTTGAAAATACAATTCATTTCTAGCATCATCTTGATAAAAGATCCAACAGAAAGGAAGAATCCAGCACCAGAAAAATTTTCTCACAAGTTCCCACATATAGTGACAATCCTTTTGGAAGAAGAAAGTCCGGGAAATGGCAAGGTGATAATTCCATAAAAAAGATAGCAGGTAGAAAGAGTTCTGATAAGTATCTGAAAGAATACTTTGTGCAAAATAATGCAAATACAAAATTTGACAGGACCCCTGATATGTTTGAGAGTACATTAGGGTCAACAACTTCCCATAGAAATCATATACTTGAAGGTTCACTGGATGTTGTTGTAAAATCTAATGCTGATCGAAGTGAGATAGATAACAGGGACATAGTCTCAGAGCATTCTGGGTATCCATTGGATGGGAGTGGATTTATGGAGCCTAGTTATCATGACATGGAAAATTATATGACAAGTAAAACAAGGGACCAGTCTACAAAAGGATCAAGACATTCCAGACTCTCTCCAGAATGGACCAAATTAAAACGAGTTCAAGAATATTACGACATTAAAAATGAAAACATTCCAGGAAGCAGAAAGATTCTACTTGGTACATTCCAAAACTCGCCACTTGCCATTGATCTCAGGGATACTTCCAGGGATACTTCCAAAAATTCAAAATTTCCTAAAGATAGAGGAAAAGGATGGAAGGAAGAAATCCAACATGAACAGATAAAACATTCCAGTGTAAGTCTGACTGGCATGCTTTTAAATCAAATAGCATCTGCCTGGATTATACTAATGATGCGTACTATGGTATATCACACTAGTATAATGTCTAGATACTAACTATCATAACTCACACTAGTATAATGTCTAGCTACTAACAGATTTTGTAGAAATTATTGGCAACCACTAACAATCCTATGTACATGTATCTGTCATTAACATAGTTCAAGGATTTCTCAGATCTTTCAAGTTACATCATTGAACACACTTGCATGGGATTTACCAATTGTGGCTAGAACATTTGCAAGCTTACAATATCTCACTTCCTTAGTGACTAAATTGCAGGTGGTTATATAAAGAACTTTTCTAAGATCAAAATTTGACAAAACTGTATAAAGTAGGGGACAGGCAGAGTAATAAATATTGGAGAAAGTTCATAATTCTTGCCATACTTAGTGAAATATTCAAGTCTCTAGCAGCCAGGAGTTGTACCGGTATTAAATTTTTTTTTATTGTGTTAGAAATGTAGTACCATGTTGTAAAATATTATCTTGCTTGTGTCTGACAAAATCTTACGTTGTAATTGACAAGCATGACACCCACCAACTGCACTACCAGAACACCCTCATCTGAACTGGAGTCTTGTTTATACTGACAGCCATCTTTATAAAAATACAATGCAGCCTCTCAGAAGCAGCCACATATAGAATGGAGGTTGTACTTGTTCATGGTAAGTGGCCATTATGGAAAGTTGTTCTTGTTCAAGGGAAGAGGCCATTTTGGGAGGTTGTTCTTGTTCAAGAGAAGTGGCCATTTTGGTAGGTTGTTCAAAAGAAGTGGCCATTTTGGGATATTGTTCTTGTTCAAGGGAAGTGGCAGTTTTGGGTGGTTGTTCTTGTTCAATGGAAGTGACCATTAAGGGAGGTTCTTGCTCAAGGGAAGTAAATATTATGGGAGGTTCTACTTGTTCAGATGAAGTAAACAGAAGGATACAAGGCACTACTCTTCATAATAAATTTCTCGAAGCATTCTGCATCAATTTATAGACACACACTTCAGTAAACAAACCTTCAGTTTCAGTTGGCACACTTTGGATGTATGTAAGAGTATTTGTACTGAATTGAGACTAATGTACAGTTTGACATGCCAATGCTCAATGAGCCAGTTCTTGTTTAAAAGCCCCAAATATTTAAATAAATTCATTTCTTCTATTCCTAAAATAAATTGGAGGTGTATCATGTACCAAAGGAACTGTTAAAGTGGTTCAGGGGGACAGAGAGATGCAGTTGTGTAGGAGAAAACTTAAAATTGGCCCTGATGCACACAACAAATTCGTGACAGCATAAATACCAATAACCATACTGAAAGAAATAGTACACTAGCAGCAAACTGACCTTTTATTCCCAAATTTTATTGTCTAAAGTTATTTTAATTTTTTGCAGGTAACATTAAGTATATGAACAGGTGTCAAATGGAAAAGAGAAATAAAAAATTGTATGGTTTTTTACAGCTTAAAGGTAAAAAGGAAAAAAATGTTAGGAAGACAAACCCTTCAAAATAAATGTGAACATATACATGTAGTCCTAAAAGAAAAAATGTTAAGATGCTAAATTTTGTTAACATGGTACATAAAGCAAAAGATAAGGGTGAAATTTATTATAATTAGGGTCAAACTTTATTATTTGTAATGCACTTCTCAAATAAATTCAAGATTTTCTTTGCTGATACATTGTCAATAATTTTCTGTACTGATTTTGAGTCAGAAAGTTTCTGTACTGACTTTAAGTCAAAACGTTTCTGTACTGACTTTGAGTCAAAAAGTCTCTGTACTGACTTTTAGTCAAAACTTCTGTACTGACTTTTAGTCAAAGTTTCTGTACAGACTTTTAGTCAAAGTTTCTGTACTGGCTTTTAGTCAAAGTTTCTGTTCTAACTTTCAGTAGACACTGCCAAGATATGCACTCTAGCTGAAGTTCATCCATTTTGGTCCAAAACATATTCACTTATATGTAGAGTCCCACTGCATACTGCATAGATCCAGATCTGCCATTTCACAATGCATATGCAGATCTGGGTCTGTGTTGTGTACAGTTGTCAAAGAGAGTGTCTATATGGTATGTATACATTGAGGATATGTGTCCTAATTATGCAAGCTGCACCATACCACCTCATCTCTGCAAGTTGTTCTTTATGAGAAATACCACTCTACAATGATGGGTTTGATGTCACCATACGACCTCAGCCACCACTCTACAATTATGAGTTTGATGTCACCATACCATTTCAACCACAACTCTACAATGATGGGTTTGATGTCACTGTACTACCTCAACCACCACTACAATGATGGGTTTGATGTCACCATACTACCCCTCAAGCACCACTCTACAATGATGGGTTTGATGTCACCATACCACCTCAACCACCACTCTGCAATGAGGAGTTTAATGGTTTCAATGCTTATTTTAGCTTTTGGTCAACATACTGTCAAGTACATAAAACATGCTAATTTATATAATGTTAATTTATATAATAGTCACAATATTATAGACCACTCCAATCACCCAAGCGGTTAGAGCATATGCCTCGGATGTGGGAGGTTGTGGGTTTGAACCCTAGCAGAGTCATACCAAGGACTTATAAAATTATATAATTTATTATATATTACAAGTTTGCTCCAGTGGCCTAGTTGTTAGAGCATTGGCCCCAGATGCAGGAGGTTGTGGGTTCAAACCCTAGCAGAGTCATACTAAAGACTTATAAAAATGGTACTAGTAGTTGCCTCACTAGGTGCTCAGCATTAAGAAGTCAGTGTTAAGACTGTTCAGTCTGGTGTCAGGATAATGTAACTGGATGGGACATCATGCTACATGTCTGCAGCATGATGCCCCAGTGCAGGACATAATTACAAACAACCACTCTGCAGACATTGTAGCAATACAACTGAAATTTTTTAAAGCTACATTAAATCTCTAAATCTCACACACACACACAGACACACACACACACACACACAGACACACACACAGACACACACACACACACACACACACACACACACACATTATAATTTATATAATATCCTTGAACTGACACTTATATAGAATCTTCCATTCAAAAATGCATGAATGCAGGGCATTCTCTTACCGGTATTTCTCAAGCTATGAAATCAATTAACAAAAATATTCTACACATGAAATATTTATAGCATTCAGGATTTTCCCTTTTTATATTGGTAGTATTTTAATTAATCTCAACACCTCTTATTTTGTCAAGTTACCTCCCTTGAATGATTTTTACCCTTTAAAATACCGGACAATGATAATTTAATCTGTGACTGTTGTAAGAAAATAATGGCTGAATAATGTAACTACATATTAGTGTATGTGATTGATTTTATGAAAAGGAAAACATCCTCTTAACCATCAGAAGTACCAGTAGTTAACAGTGTAGATGGGTCAATCAGTGGTACCCAAATGGAGTGGAGGAACTTCAGTTTATCAGTAAAACCTAAATAGTGTTTCATGCAATACTCAATAACCAATACACAGTGGGACTATGGCTAGAATCTGATAATCATCTTCATTCCAAATAAAGAAACTCATTGATTTACTGCCCATTTCTCTTGAATTTCACACAGTTTTCCAGCCTGTAGCAATTGAAAAACAATGATTTAGTGTAAGTGGATAAGCAAGCGAAAAAATGATGATATAGCGTCCATAGATAAGCAAGCAAAATAAGGATGATATGGTGTCAATGGATATGCTACTGAAAAAATGATGATATAGTGTAAATGGATAAGCAAGTGAAAAAATGAAGATATAGTGTAAATGGATAAGCAAGTGAAGTATGATGATATAGTGTACATGGATAAGCAAGTAAAAAATGATGATATTGTGTACATGGATAAAAAGTGAAAAATGATATAGTATAAATGGATAAGCAGTGAAAAATGATGATATAGTGAAAATAAATAAGCAGTGAAAATTGATGATAAAGTGTTATGACTCTATGGTCTTGAACTAAGTAACAGAAAAGAACAAAAACCAAAAAGTTTTGTAAAATTCAACAAATAATATATTTCCCTTGAATAAAAAGTGAAACTTAAAAAAAAAGAACTTATAGTATTGTGAATTAAATCCCAAATAGTCCTAAAAGTTTATCACAAGTCCAAATGTATAAAGTTCCAATTGAATTCCAGCGGTATTCAAGACGCATATAGTTCCAATTGAATTCCAGTGGTATTCCAGATAAGTTCCAATATTGAATGTGCTGATGTGCCTGCTGTCAAGAGGATTGAAATGTGCCAATGGCCTGAATTTATGATGATGTGCTAATACAATCCAAAAATGTTCTTGTCTGACTTCACTATAATTCCAAATTAATGTTCCAGTCCAAGAATATTATTGATGAATGCTTGTATTTCCAGTAAATAATAATTTTAATAAATAACTCCACCCAAATGAAAAACTGAACACAATAATAAAACTGATTCTACTTCAAGATTCTAAGCAAGAAAGAGTAATTTCTCCAGTAAACAACATTATATAAAAGGCTAAGACACAAAAATAGAACCAAGATGAGGGTTAATATTTCATTTTTAGAACATTCTATGTTGTCAGCAAGATAAGGTATATTACTAAAATTATAATAAAGAAAATGGGAAATATGAGGTATACCAGATTTTTCCATTTGGGGGAATTCTAATGTCCTAGACTCAGATTAAGATAAACATGCTTACCTCCATTGATAATGATCCTAATATTTAATCTCTACTCACAGAGAAATATTAACTATGTATTATGTTGTTTATAAAATCAATGCCCCTAGTCAGGTACACAGTGAACTTGATTTTGGACAAGGTCAAGCACAAAATACAAATGTATATAACATAATCATTAAGAAAAGCCAACAAATAATACAAATGTAATACAAATTATATAAAACAATAGTGTAAATGGATAAGCAGTGAAAAATGATGATATAGTGTAAATGGATAAGCAAGCAAAAAATGAAGATATATTGTAAATGGATAAGCAGTGAAAAATAATGATATTATTTAAATGGATAAGCAGCAAAAAATAATGATATTGTTTAAATGGATAAGCAATGAAAAATAATGATATTGTTTAAATGGATAAGCAGTGAACAATGATGATATAGTGTAAATGGATAACCAGTTCACTTGTGATCTCCCTTCCCATTTTCCATACAGACTGAAAAGCAGTTGAGTGTAAGTTGCCACAAAAAAGCAGAAAGAAAATACTAAGTGTGAGAAGGGTTACCTCTAAAAAACTTAGGTTTACATGTACTCTCTCTATCTAAAATTATGAGGGACCTGGATGATATACTATAAAAGGTGGGTCACAGCTTAGCAGATTTTGTTTTAGATGGACCAATTTAGGTCTCATATACTCTCTGTTACCTAAAATTATAAGAAGGACCTGGATGGATTAATATAAAAGGAGAGTCCAAGCAGAATTTGAATGTGATTGACCAATTTCAGTCTCATGTACTCTTGGTCATTCATCTTTCACCCTTGTCAGAGATGTTGGCATTCATATGTATTACACTAAACTGTTTACTCCTATGTGACAGCCTTTTCAAGTTTGAGCTTAAATCAGAGAATTTTAAGTGTTTCCTAATTTACTTTGTGTTATACTTTATTGTTTTAAATCTAGCAATAATTTGTAACTGTGTTGTCTAAGAGTTCACTTAGAACAATAAACACAGGGAATAAGACATTTTCAAATCATTTTCAGAATTTCACTTGACAAGCCAAATTGTCCACAAATATTTTGCAAAAGCTATAGTGAGATATTGATGTCTAGCATACATCACACCATTTTAAAGAGAGAAAATTGTAATTGAATTATTCTTATACTGTGCAAAAATGGTTTCCTTAATATGCAGTTAAAGAGAGTTATCTTAGTCTGATTCAATGATTATCAACAGAATTGTCCTGTAACCTGGGATTCCCATGAAGATGACATCATGTATCTTTTGCATTAGCATATACACTGCAGCCATTGATAATAATAATAATAATAATAATAATAATAATAATAATAATAACAATGCAAAAACAATGACAAAATACATGTACAACTTACTTTTAAAGAAACTTGATATATTTCTGTATGCTTTAGTTTTATATTATATGTTCCACAATACAGATTTTTTTATTGAATCAACTGAAATATCAGGAAGCTGATAAAAAAATCTATGTGGAATAATCAGGCTGTAAGGTAATTAATCTGTGTGAAATAATCAGGCTGTCAGATAATTAATCTGTGTGGAATAATCAGGCTGTCAGATAATTATTTTGTGTGGATAAACCAGGCTGTCAGATAATATTACATGAGTTAGCGATGTGTCAGTCTGCTAATAAAGTATAATTTCTCACTTCTTTCACTAAGCTATAGTATTTCCATTGTCCCAAAATTGTTGTGTAAGAGCTGAGACTGACATGTTTAACACTGGTAATTCCCTTCCTATACCACCAAATATAATCAATTTGGTAATTCCCATCCTACACTACCAAATATAACCAATTTGGTAATTCCCTTTGTACACTACCAAATATAACCAATTTGGTGATTCCCTTCATACACTACCAAATATAACCAATTTGGTAATTCCCTTTGTACCCTACCAAATATAACCAATTTGCATACTTCCCTTCCTACACTACAAATGTAACCAATTTGGTAATTCCCTTCATACACTACCAAATATAACCAATTGGTAATTCCCTTCCTACACTACCAAATATAACCAATTTGGTAATTTCCTTCCTATGCTACCAAATATAACCAATTTGGTAATTCCCTTCTTACACCACCAAATCTAACCAATTTGGTAATTCCCTAGCTAGACCACCAAAATATAACCAATTTGAAGTTCCCAAGTATTATGCAAATGAGGTTCCCACTGCATTGATAAGATCATATGGTGAATTTGTTCAAGGGGCCAGGGTATCTCCTTTATGGTGCATATTTTGTAAACCAAGCTGCTCCTTATATTTCATCATTAACATAAGAGATAATAAATGCATCCTTTTCATGGCCAATGATATTAGAGTTTGTTGGTGTAATGTATTTATTCATTTTAGCATTGTGGAAAAATAAGAGGTGCAAGGCGAATTGTACCATGGCATAACCATATTATGAAATTTGGATGCAATAAACATGAATGAAATTAGCATTTATATACTATAAATACAATGAAAATTTTAACTCTAATTTGTTTCATTTACATTTTAAAATTGAAAATCAGGGTTAACTTGGAGTATCAAAGAGAGATCTTTTCGCTAATATTGTCTGTATCATTATCTATATTACAAATACATAAAAATGTATCAGAATTCATAGAGGCTGCTTAGTTATTATTCAGCTAATAGTAGATATGATTGTCTGTCTGTCTGTCTGTCTGTCTGTCTGTCTGAACTGCTTGAATATCAGAACTGGTTGTGTATCTGAAGGGCTAGGGGTACTAATTCAGTTCTCATCGTAATACCGTATAGATTAAACCTGGATGACTAGTGGTACTAATTCAGTTCTCATCATAATACCGTATAGATTAAACCTGGATGACTAGTGGTACTAATTCAGTTCTCATCGTAATACCGTATAGATTAAACCTGGATGACTAGTGGTACTAATTCAGTTCTCATCGTAATACCGTATAGATTAAACCTGGATGACTAGTGGTACTAATTCAGTTCTCATCGTAATACCGTATAGATTAAACCTGGATGACACCAAATACCGTATAGATTAAACCTGGATGACTAGTGGTACTAATTCAGTTCTCATCGTAATACCGTATAGATTAAACCTGGATGACTAGTGGTACTAATTCAGTTCTCATCGTAATACCGTATAGATTAAACCTGGATGACACCAAATACCGTATAGATTAAACCTGGATGACTAGTGGTACTAATTCAGTTCTCATCGTAATACCGTATAGATTAAACCTGGATGACTAGTGGTACTAATTCAGTTCTCATCGTAATACCATATAGATTAAACCTGGATGACTAGTGGTACTAATTCAGTTCTCATCGTAATACCGTATAGATTAAACCTGGATGACTAGTGGTACTAATTCAGTTCTCATCGTAATACCGTATAGATTAAACCTGGATGACTAGTGGTACTAATTCAGTTCTCATCGTAAACCAAATACCATATAGATTAAACCTGGATGACACCAAATACCATATAGATTAAACCTGGATGACACCAAATACCGTATAGATTAAACCTGGATGACACCAAATACCATATAGATTAAACCTGGATGACAGCTTCTGCATAGAGAAAAGGATACATGCCACTGCATTTTCTGGACCTACATGTGTTTGAAACATGTGCTTTTAATTCTGCACCAAAGAGTCGGGTGCTAATTTCTGTAATGAGTGTTTTAAAGTCAAGACTGTTAGAGGACTGAAATTCCATCAAGACAATCAGCTTCTGCCAGTGATGAGGGGACATTAAGTGGACTAGGGACAAGGGATCTTTTCAGTCAAATATAGATCCCAGCTCAGTGCAAGTAGACAACATTCCAACCAAGCTAGGAGAAAACCATACTGAGGTGGCAAGAAACCAGGCTTCTTGGTGGAATTCAAGCCTCCTAACTCTAGACATTGACCTACCCTCCCCACCACCCAGTAAACAGCCTACCTGTGGGCAGCTCCCTCCTGCAATTTCAGCCTCAGTGGATCACTCTTATTCACTCAGAATGATTTGATTGTGGAGAGAATCTCAAGAGCAAAAAGGTCTTCCACTCTGAAGGACACACAATACTAATTGTATGAAAGAATGGGAACCAGCCTGGAAATGGGTGAACATAAAATAGAGTATATATAGGTTTAGGTGGCCAGGATTGGTTGATAATAAAAGTTATTTTGTAGGAAAAGTAATCTTTTGAGACCTTATCCTAGTTGTAACTTAAAAAATACAGAGACATTGTTTTCTTGATGGAATTTTAGTACTTTAACAGTCTTGAGTTTGGAACACTCATTACTGGAATTAGCACCCGACTCTTTGGTGCAGAATTGAAAGCACATTTTTGAAACACACGTAGGTCCAGAAAACTATGCGGCTCATATCCTTTTCTCTATACAGAAGCTGTCATCCAGGTTTCATCTATACTGATAATTATAGTTTTGATCATGAGCACTCAGAAATTTAAAGTTATTGAATTTTCAGTATCATGGTGTTTGCATAGGGTTACTGTGAGAACTGAATTAGTACTGTGAGCCTTGAAGGCTTACAAGGGACACATTTTTAGGGACTGGTTCCAGATCAATAACATCGTCCCTTTGAGTGCCTTAATCCCACAAATGACTGAATTTTTTTCTCTAGCACTTTAGGGAGAAACTGTTGGCCCCAATTACTATCAAAGGCTACCACTCCATGATATTAGATACTCCACGATATTAAACACATTCCGGCATCATTGTGGATGATATCGGGCATGATCAAGGTCTATCTGATCAATTAGCCAATTTTGATCTCAATCAACCAAAATCCTTCATTCTGTTTCCAAAATGGAATCTGTCCTGGATTTTAACATGGCTCAGTTCAATTGAATTTGAGTCTTTAGCTATCACTCCTCTAAAGCTACCATCATACAAAACATGTTTCTGAAAGCGTTAGTTTCAGCATGCAGGGAGAGTGAGTTACATGCCCTCTCCATCGACCTGAACTATCATCAGTTCAGATCAGATGGTTCATTGGTCCTCTTGATACTTTCAGGCTTTGTAGCCAAAAATAGGTTACTGTCTGTCAGTGATCAAAGAGTCATCATTCACTCACTCTCTTCCATAGACAGGTCGAGAACAGCGGCAAGATCCTGTTCATGCACCATCATTCCCTAGAAGGATACCCGAGGTAGAGGGCTCAGCATTCCCTCCTCCTATTCTCCTAATGTTAATGTGATCATGGAACGTACTTGAAAGAGAAAGCAAATTTTTAAGTAAATTGTGTTTCTCTGAGAATACATACCCAATCACATTACTTAAAAACCCTCCCAACAACCCACCATGCCAGCATCCTTGTTAATATATTGCTCAGCTTAAAAACTGTTGACACCCAACAGTGACAAGGGGAGGTAATGGGCAAGAGTTATTGCCCTTTGTCTAGACAGGAGAAGAAAATTTTCATCTTCTAGTAGGGCTAGATTCATGAAGTAGCAGGCTTATGTCCCAGCGTTAATTTGATTGGGTAAGTATTTTCACAGAAACACATTTTACTTAAAAATTTGCTTTCTCAAATGGATTTGGTTTATAATAGGTATATTTTTAACTTATCAACTAAGTTTTCTGTGTTTTCTATTTGGACTGATATAACCTGAATGCTCATTTTTGAAGACATGCTAGTTTTACTGTTTTTATCATTTGAAATATCCCATATTGTAGTACAGTAATCTAAATAGGGTTGTAAGCTACTTTTATGAAAGAGTTTCCAGTGCCTTTAATTGATACAATGTCCTATTCTACATGTCCTATTCTACATGTCCTGTTCTACTGAGAAGCCATAAACTTAAATTAACTTTTTTTACTGATAAATTTTATATGTTTAGTCTATCATCATGAAGGTCTCGAATGAGTTCAGTTTAGCGATACATGCATATTAATGAAGATCCATGCTTATCAGCTGGTGGGACTTTAACCCACAACCTTCTTGCCAAGAGTCAAGTGATTTATCCACTGGGCCATCACAACTGGCTTAGGTAGTGTTCTCAGTGGTTTCAAAGCAATAGAACAGAAACAGGAACCATTGCTGATTCCACAGATTATCTCCCCTGCATATACTTTAAAGTAGATACAACAACAGTCCAAGTGTAGGGAAAGATAGAGGTGATAATGCTGGTCTTTTTATGCCAGAAAGTGATCATGTGTGTGTGTGTGTGTGTGTGTTACAGTATTTGGTCCTTAGAGCACTCTACTAAAAACATTACAGCAGTGTTTGGTCTTCAGAACACTCTACTAACATCACTACAGCAATGGAACATAAGTGTTTTATAAACACAGCTTCTGTGTTTTAGTACATGACAAAGTTTGACTTTCACACAGTGGCTTGCCATTAAGTGACTTTAACAGGATACTGTAATGTACATTAATTTTTACATCATGGCTGGCCATTGTGTGACCTTAACAATGTACCAGAATTTACATTGATTATTACATCATGGCTGGCCATTTTGTGACCTTAACAGGGTACCAGAATGTACATTGATTTTTACATCATGGCTGGCCATTGTGTGACCTTAACAGGGTACCAGAATGTACATTGATTTTTACATCATGGCTGGCCATTGTGTGACCTTAACATGGTACCAGAATATATATTGATTTCTACAAAATGGCTGGCCATTGAGTGACCTTAACATGGTACCAGAATGTACATTGATTTTTGTATCATGGCTGGGCATTGTGTGACCTTAACAGGGTACCAGAATGTACATTGATTTCTAAGTAATGGCTGGCCATTGTGTGACCTTAACAGGGTAGAATGTACATTGATTTTTACATCATGGCTGGCCATTGTGTGACCTTAACATGGTACCAGAATGTACATTGATTTTTACATTATGGCTGGCCATTGTGTGACCTTACATCATGGCTGGCCATTGTGTGACCTTTATTGACTTTTAAACAACGGCATGTCATTATCCAATGCATCAAGCAGCACATTTAGGCTGATTTTAAGTGGTTGTGCTCAAGTTTCACCTGCACATGTTTGTAAATTTAAATTAACAGTTGCCGTTAATGTACACAGGTATAGAATTGCTGGTATTTCATAGGAATGTAGCAAGTTTATTTCAAAACTCATTTCTGATACAGATGTTACAGAGTTGTGATCCTTTTTTGGTGTTATATGCATATACTATATAAATCATAATTCCTGTATGCAGCTAGTTCAGCAACTTTTAATGATTGGACCTGAACAAGTCCCACAACTTTTAATGAATGGACCTGAACTAGTTCAACAACTTTTAATGAATGGACCTGAACTAGTCCCACAACTTTTAATGGATTGACATTAACTAGTCCCACACCTTTTTATAAATGGACATGAATCTGTTAGACATTATTGGTATGAGGTCATTGTTATGCCTATGTATTCTGCAGTTTTCCAGAGTTCTGCCCCCTTTTGACCTCAGGTCTTGAACGTACATGTTACACACCATTTGTGAGATTGCCCATTTCTCAAAACATGCAAGCTGAACATTGCTAATTTCATGAAATGGACAGGTATTGTGCACAAAAGAAATCAGGACTGGTATTGTGCATGAATTTTATATATGAAAATCAGGACTTGATTCATCATTCATTCACATAGCTTCCGCATTTTTAGATAACAACATGAAAATTATATTTGGAACAGTATTACACCTCAAACAGTCATATGCTGTATCTACAAGATCATAATTAGCTTTCTTTACTCACAGACACCTGCTGGGTTGTCACATGCTGCATCTACAAGGTCATAATTAGCTTTCTTTACTTATAGACACCTGCTGGGTTGTCACATGCTGTATCTACAAGGTCATAATTAGCTTTCTTTACTTATAGACACCTGAGGGATTGTCACATGCTTGAAGATGTATAGTTAGAGTGTGAAAAACATTTTTCTTTTAAATCTATGAAATCAACTTAACCCTACCCTAAGTTCTATCCATTTAAAATCATTCCAACTCTTTGTCCTTGAAGAATAGGTATATCATCTCTCCAAAACAATATACATGTATCTTGTTTGAAAAAAATAGAGAAATTAGCTGATACAATCAACACGCAGTGTTTTCACTTCTAGCCCCAAAACATATAGAGAGCAATAACTAATTTAGATAAATAGTGTAAATTTCATTAAGTCATTCCACATGTTTAGGTTCAAACAAGCCCTCAAAAGTGTCATTGTTACTGATGGCAAGGGCATGTAATTGACAACAAAATGAAAAGCAAAGCTTTGAACCAAGAGATGTAAAAGTTTGGATCAACTTGAATTTCATTGGAATTTGCAGTGTTTTGGAAGATTTCATGCCTTTAAGACCATCACTGAATTGGATAATTAAAAAAAAAAAGACATTTTTTAAAAAAAAGTATGAACAAATAATCATCAAAACTTTGAATAACTATTGGAACTTGATGAAACTCCATTGCTTTATCATTTGAAACTATGGCCTGAATTCTTATGTGCTCTTGTTTGGGCACAGGAAACAGTTCAATGAATTTCCCTGACAACCATTATTGGCATCAAGACAACACATTATGTCCTCATGATATTTTACTTTAATGTAGATGATTCTTTTAGTGTTTAGTGCCCCTTTCTTCTTTTTATAAATGTTAAATGTTTGTTGGCATGTTCATCCATATGTAAAAGTGGCAGCATTATTATTCTTTTCTACTTGTTGGCATAGGAGAGAATCTAGACACCATTTTAGTTCATATTGCTTACTTCCTAGAACTTGGTATGACCAAGCAGGCCAAAAAGAAAAAGACTGTCATGATCTTCCTTACACAGACATGTCAAATGAGCCATTCATCATTAATTTTGTTTTCCAGTTTCAAAAAGGACAAATATTTACCATTATTATTATTTATTTAATTATTGATATGATTGAACAAGAATTTATCAGATGAATTAAAAAAGCAATATCTCATGTCAGTATTTTTCAGAGTTAAAGAAATCATGAGGTTAGGGGTTTCCTAATTATAAATTTGCTAATACTTAATTTTGATAATGGTTTATTTCCTGCATGAGTGAGTGTTACACTTTGCTTCATATTTCTGTTGTAGACAACACCTACCCAGCTAACATCTGATGACATCATCTCGAGCTCTGGCATGGGACCAGAATGTTTTAAGCAGGAGGATGAAGATTGCATCTCCGAGGCATCAGCACCAACTGATGAGATAATCACAGCCTCCATCACTGTACACAGAACTACAACATTGAGACCGGACCTAAACCAGTATGTACAGACAAACTTACTGTGTGCTTTCTCAACAAAACAGATGAAAACCAGAGATTTGTAACCTCGGTTAGCTTCTTCCATCCAGCATGAATCAGCAACTTAAAGTAAATGTATCTTTAGAGTTTAAAGCACATCAGCCCAATCCTGGCTATATAGTGCCTATTCAAAAATAAGTTCTGAAATTGTCATAATTTAGAAGAGTTATGGCCTCTGATTGCCAATTTCCTACCTTTTGTTTCCACAGCTTAACTTTTGCAAATACTGTTGAACTTCATTTGGCATGTAGCTGTATACTGCTGAAACTTTGAATGAGTTTGATTTCCAGTGTTCCACCACATCATTTACAGGAATTGTGTTCTTGATTACCAGTGTTCCACCACATCATTTACAGGAATTGTTCTCTTGATTTCCAGTGTTCCACCACATCATTTACAGGAATTGTGCTCTTGATTACCAGTCCTCCTGGTTTCTGACTTTTCTAAGGTGATTGGTTGTAAGAAAAACATTTGGTGTGAAGCTCTGTATTGATGACATCTTGAATGTGTTCAATTTCCAGTCATTTACAGGATTGGGGCCACCAGTTGCCCAGCCTAATGTCTTTCATTTCTGCAACATAACTTTTTAAGTGTTTGTGGGATTTCAATCATATTTTGCATGCAGATCTTTACAGATGAGATTCTGAATTAGTTTCATTGCCAGCATTCCATGACAGTATTAACAGTTCTGCCCCCTTATTGTCCATTCTCGTGACTTTGGTTTACATAGCATAACGTTACCAAGGTTTGTTGGATTTCAGTCAGATTTGTTTTGCAGCTTTATATTGATGAGAGTTTCACACACACACACACACACACACACACACACAGACACACACACACACACACACACACATTAAAAATCCACAGAAAATAAATAAAAGTTGATATGGTGTTTGCAATGTTGTGTTATTATGATGGGGAATGTTGTATACTCAAGAATGACTAAAGTCAATATGGTGTTTGCAGTGTGGTGTTACTATGATGGGGGATGTTGTATACTCAAGAAAGGGTAAAGCTAATATGATGTTGTAGAGTGGTGTTGCTGTGATGGGGGATGTTGTATGCTCAAGAATAAGTAAAGTTGATATGGTGTTTACAGTGTGTGAATAGGATGCTGCTGAGCTTCACCAACTTGAACTCTGTCAGCCATGAGTTCTGAAATTGATTTAAAGTCTGTCAACCAGGAGTTCTGAAATTGAATTGAACTCTGTCAACCAGTTCTGAAATTGAATTGAACTCTGTCAACCACGAGTTCTGAAATTGAATTGAACTCTATCAACCAGTTCTAAAATTGAATTAAACTCTGTCAACCAGGAGTTCTGAAATTGAACTGAACTGTTTCAACTACTTATGAAATTGAACTTCATCAACCAGGAGTTCTGAAATTTAACTAAACTCAGAAGTTCAGAAATTGAGTTTTGCTGGGGCAAGAGCTTTGCAGATGGCTCATCCTTGCCTGAATCACAGCCACTTTTTTATAGTTTGCATTCAAGAATTAATCACACTTCCACATTTATCCTAACTTTTCCATTCCAAAAAAATAAAATAATTATGTTTTTGCACTTTATATGTGGAGCAGAATCTAACTTCAAAGAAATATTGTCATTGATCACAAACTGTCTTTAATAAGGATGTCCTGAATATACATATTCAAGGCAATGAGTATAATAACTTTGTTTCTTCAAGACACAAACATCTCTTATTTACCAAATTTCATCATTTGTTTTGTTCCATGTAATTTATCTATGCAGATTACTGTCCCATGTAATTTACCTATGCAGATTACTGTCCTGTGTACTTTATCTATGCAGATTACTGTCCTGTGTAATTTATCTATGCAGATTACTGTCCCATGTAATTTGTCTATGCAGATTACTGTCCCATGTAATTTATCTATGCAGATTACTGTTCCTTGTAATTTACCTATGCAGATTAGCTGAATGGACTCACATACAGAGGTACTAAAAGAACAAGCAAATACATAATCAATCTGGATGTTGTCAGTTAGTAATGCAGTCCATGGCATGGTGGTCTTTTTTTCTCTGGTTACCTTTAACTTTTAATCACCTTGATAAAAGTTAACTATATAGATAGGGACAGTGGGAATCTCGTTAATCAGGGATGATTGCATTGCCTGACCATATAGACTACTTTGTATTCCATGACTATATAGACTACAAATGAAATTTGCAGGGGAGATTATGCCTACCATGCTGCATTTTGCATATTACTTCACCGTCTCCAGCATGTATTTGGCATTCATGATACGGCCTTACTATGGTTCAAGTCCTACTTGGTCAACAGGACACAAATTGTGTCCGCAAATGGAAAACACTCCAGCCCAGTTGATTTATGCTGTGGTGTTCCACAGGGGTCTGTTCTTGGACCTGTTCTCTTCATTCTATACACTCAGCCACTCTCAAGTGTCATAGATCATCATCCAGTGTCTCACCAATTGTATGCTGATGACACCCAAATATACAAATCTAGCCATCCAGCTGAAGTTGAAGCTACCATCCAAGGCGTAGAGAGGTGCATTTCTGATGTGAAATCATGGATGACATGTAACAAGCTGCAGATGAATGATGATAAAACTGAAGCCATCCTGATTACAACACAAAGACTTTCTCATTCACATCCTTTACCTCAGACAATAAATATCAGCAACACCAACATTAAATCCACACAGTCAGTACGAAACCTCGGTGTCACTCTTGACAGTACTCTCTCACTGCATCAACATGTCATGAACATATGCAAGGCTGCATATCTTGAGCTGAGACAAATCAGCTCCATTCGCAAGTGTCTTTCAGTTGATGCCACTAAAACACTTGTGTGTTCCTTAGTACTTTCAAGACTGGAATATTGTAACTCAATTCTGTCTGGTTCGTCTCAATATCTACTCCAGAAACTTCAAAAAGTTCAAAATACAGCTGCTCGGATCATCCTTAGAGTACCACGATCAGAGAATGCCTCTCCCCTGCTCTGTACCCTACACTGGCTATCCATTCGATCCAGAATTAAACACAAAATTTGTTCTCTGTGCTACGTTTCACTGACGGGCTCCAGTCCAACATACCTATCTGACCTCACCCATGTGTACACACCTGCAAGATGCTTATGCTCCTCTTCTGACATTCGTATTCTCATTATTCCCACTATGAAGATGAAATCAAATGGACAATGCTCTTTTGCATACCAGGGCCCAGCAACGTGGAATGAATTGCCCACTGCACTTAAACACAAAGACACAGTGATCTCATTCAAGAGCACTCTTAAAACTCACCTATTTCAACTGCAAGAACAGACTTAAAGACCTAATAATGTATCCTTGCCTTAAATATTTACAGCATATTTTCTGTTTCTACTTTCGTGGTGTTTGTTTTTATTTTTGTAATCATATCATTATATATGTTTTTTTTGTTTTTTTTAAGTGTTGTCAAATGTTGTAAAGCACTTAGAGCTTCTAAAGATTAGGTGCTATGCAAAGTCCTCATTATTATTATTATTATTATTATTATTATATTAGTCCCGCAAAATGCCCAAATTTGCCTTTGCATCCTGCAAATACGCATTTAGTGTTGAAAATTGGCAAAAGTGGGGATAACAAATCTGCATGTCATAAAATATGCTATCACCGACCAGAACAGGAAATTATCAAATCAGCACATGTGCGATGGTTAAAAATAGCCATTGCAAACACGTGTGTTTTGAGGCAGTTCTAATACAAAAATCTACATTTGCAGTTTCTTTTGCATTCTGTTTACATTGAGTTGTTTTTGATTCTGGACAAAAAATTCATGGCTTCTAAAAACCAATTGGATATCAATGAAAGTGATTCAAAACTTATGTCAAAAAAATGCTTACAATGTTTTCATAAAGAATACACTGGGGAGTATAAATTCATAAAGCCAGGAAAAAATGCAGAAACAAATGCTTTCTGCAACAAATGTAATTGTAAATTTTCAATAAAGTTTGGAGGAATGTTCGATATATGCAGACACATTTCAGGAAAAAGGCATTCCAACCTTGAAAAAGAAGCTAAATGCTCTAAAAGAAATTGTTGGATTTTTTCATTATCACCTGGATCTAGTGTGGCTTCATCTTCTATGTCTGATGTAATTAGAGCTGAAGTTATGTTAGTAGACATTATTATTAAATTCAATCTGCCTATGAGTGCACTTAATACATTTTCAAAGGCTTTTAGAATTATGTTTAGTGACTCTGACATTGCTAAACAATTTCAGTATGGTAGATCAAATGGAACTGCTATTGTTAAGAAATAGTGGCCAGTTACTACATTAAAATTAGCTGAAAGAATGCGGAATTGCCCCATTCTCTGTTTCTACGGATGGAAGCAATGATCAAGGAAACTTCAAGATCTTTCTTCTTGTTATCAGAACTGTTGATCCAGTATCATCATCAGTAACATTCTCTCAATCCCTGTTTGTGAAGGCTCTGCAACAGGTGAAAAAATATTCAATCTGAAACAGAATGAATTACAAGTTCATGACATTCCTTGGAAGAATTGCTTGGCTTTTGGGTCTGACAGTGCCCCCCATGATAGTTGGGAGGGACAGCAGAGAAGTCTATGGGTTTATGATTAAAGAGCAACCCAATTTATATCTTTCAGGCTGTGTGTGTCACCTGATACATATAGCGGCAGAAAAGGGTGCTGCATGTCTGCCACTTAATGTTGACCAGCTTTTGATTGATGTATATTATTATTTGGACAAAAGCATTAAATGGCAAGCAGGGTTCAAAGATATGCAGATTCTACATGATACAAAAGCAAATAAAATTCTAAAACATGTTTCAGCTAGATGGCTAAGCATCAACAGGTGCTTACAAAGACTTCTGGACAACTGGGACCCTCTTCATGAACTTTTCAAAGAGCAAGAGAAGTCGGCATCATCCAAATCTTTAAAAGAAAGAGTAAGCGGAGACACACCTTCTCTTCTCCAACAAATCGCCTTGTATGTCTTTTCTTGGTAGATGCTCTAAAACCATTGGATGATGTGAATACAGAGCTACAATGCGATGCACCATTAATACATGTGCTAAAAAGATGTCTTGAAAAGCTTCTTAAAACCATTCTTTTGAAGTTTGTGAAGCCTTCAGCTATGCTTTATCAGTCTGTAACAGATGTTCAGTTTGAAGTTAAGCACCATCAGAAAGAGGATAAAGATATTTTGATTGGACAGCCTGCAACAGACTTTATTGCTAGAAAAGATGAGGTCCACCCAAGAGAACAGAGGCTGCAAGATTTTTATGATGGGGCAAGAAAGTTTTTTGAAACATCAGCAAAATACGTTAGAGACAAGTTCCCCTTAAAGATGATTCATTAAAGAATGCTGAAATTTTGGATCCAGCATTGCAGCTAGTAGCTAAAATTGCATTTTTGGATTATTTCTTTTTCAGTATTATTACTTGAGGAAGTGACTCTGTGTGTGTGTGTGTGTATGTGTGTATGTGTGTGTGTGTGTGTGTGTGTGTGTGTGTGATTTGGATTTTTAATATAGCTTTAACAATTTTTCAGTCATATTGCTACAATATCTGCAGTGTGGCAACTATAGTGACTACAGCAGATGTGAAGTTGGAAATGGCACAGTATCAGTCCACAGATGTTCAGTCATGTCTAAGAAATAGAATCTATGAAACCTGGTTGCTATCAGCCAGTTGAAGGAAGATGGAACAATGGTCTTCAAAATATTGCCAAAAATAATGCTTTCATTAATGACAATACCTCATTCATCTGCACACTGGGGGCGAGTTTTCTTCCTAGTGAGAAAAAAATCAAACAGAGTTCAGGAGTAAATTGAGTGCAGAGACTGTAAAGGCACTTTTAATTTCAAAATGTAGACCAGGGTCAGCTACAGACAGGATCTACACTGAAAATGAGCTGCAGGACCTGAAAAGTGCTTACTAGAGGTCCCTTAGGATGAATTAAATAGTCCTAGACTTGAATTTTGTATATTTGTATATATTGTAAATAGGTGGGTACTGGGTTTTGCAAATAAATATTTATTATAAATATGCATTATTGGTATTTAATGATGTTTTGAGAGAATTTATTATGTTTATTCATGCTAACATACTTATGTTCCTCATTTTCATGCTCTCTCCCTCATTTTTGGTGGTTGCATCCCTCAAAAACATTTTCTGGGGTAGGCATGTCTGGGAGGTAACTGATGGCATTTTCAATTATGGTCAAGAATTCAGTTTGGAACATTGAACCAGAAAAAGAAGCATGAGAGGCAAATATCCAGAATAATATTTGACTAAAATTGGGTCTTTTTGATTCAGCAAGATACAATAAAACAAAATAAAATTGATAAGGATATAAATACAAAATATGGTAATAAAACCTGAATGGCCAAGTATGGTTAACTGTACTACAGCCGTAACAGCCTTAGCATGCCATAATAACTTGTTTGTCATGACATTTCTTGAACTTAAGTATTAGACACATCAAATTTTTTAAAACTTAATTAATCAACATGATTGTGTATTCTATGCAAAGTTAACAAGTGTATGGGGTAAATAATAAAATAACTTCACTTTCATTTATTAGGAAAAATCAATTATGCACATGAACTTTTAATGGGACAACACTACCACCTGAGTCTATAGATACTCACCATGTACCTTATATACTCACTAATAAGTCAGGTCCAACTGCAAACAAAGCAGATTCTGATATGCTGTTGTATAATGCACTGGCAGATCAAGGTTTACCCCTAATGTACCGCATAGACCCTGATCTGCCAGCACATTAGACAGATTTGGTCCTACACTATTTGCAATTGGACCCCTCTAACAAGAAAGCATATACAATATAGTTTTATGCTACTGCCATATTCACTGAAGGTGGCAGATAGTGTTAACAATGTTCATTTATCCATCTGTCGACTGCAGCTCTCAGTCAACAGCTTTATAATGATGCAGATCTCAGTCAACAGCTTTATAACCATGCAAATCTCAGTCAACAGCTTTATAATGATGCAAATCTCAGCAGCTTTTTAGCGACTATGGATTGAAACCAAACTTGGTATGAGGCTTTATGGTACGATATACTCGCATGTGTGGCAACTGAAGAAAATAGACCCAGATCTACCATTGCATATAGCACCAGAAGATCTGGGTAGATGCTGTTTCTTAGGAGTGATTCATTGAATAAGTAACACAGACTCCAATCTGATGGTACATTTATGTAATGGCAGGTCATGGTCTGTGCTCTTTTCGGTTGGACTCAACTTAAAAACAAATATAAATGGTGGGTCAAGTTGGATTTTCAACACTATCAGAGAATATGTGATTGATTTAGAACTTTAGCCATGCAGATTGAAACAAGCTTTCAGTTGCATCAAATTGGCAGGGGCATCTGTGTGTTATGGACACATTTCTACTTCTGCTAAAGGATTTTATCCTGTTTTTTTCTTCCATCTCTTTCAGATCCCAAGACATCAGCATCGACCCATGTGATGATGAGGATAAAGAGTGTCCTATCACAGGTGATAAGCAGAAAGGCAAGCTCACCACATCTGTATCCCCCACTGATACCCACAGTCCAGAACAGGCACGGGAGAAAAAATCTGGCACAGGAGAAATTAACATTGCACTGATCATTGGAGTTACAGCTGGTGTTGTTGTGGCATTGATTATCCTACTCGTTGCTCTATACAAATTTCGAAGCCGTGAAGAAGGGTCCTATAAAGTAGATGAAAGTCAGAATTTTGCCTACTTAGAGTCAAAAAAACAACCTAGTAATGGAGCATTAGTAAATCATAATGGCAGTGGAAAAGTTGGAAAAAAGAAAGATGTGAAAGAGTGGTATGTTTGATTATAGATAATTATTTTTCTAGAAAGACCGGTATTGGAGCAGCTTTTGTCACCCAGTGTCAGTGATTGTATTAACTGCTATGGAAACCTCATTTGCAAAGCAAGTTTATGTTAACATTACTGCTGTAATCATTTTTTTCTTGGCGGTATAGGTATGTTATGAAATACAATAGTATGTGTACATTCTACATATGATAATGATGACCTGCATGTTATGAAATACAGTACATGTAGTGTGTATACAGTATACATATGATGATGAGGATCCATTTGTAATGAAATAAAATAGTATGTGTACAATCTACATATAATAATGAGGACCTGTATGTTAAGAAATACAATAGTATGTATACAATCTATGTATGATAATGAGGACCTGTATGTTATGAAATACAATAGTATGTATACAATCTATGTATGATAATGAGGACCTGTATGTTATAAAATACAACAGTATGTATACAATCTATGTATGGTAATGAGGACCTGTATGTTATGAAATACAATAGTATGTATACAATGTATATATAATAATGAGGACCTTGCCATGCAATTAGATCATGCAATAGATATTACACATTTGTTAACTCTTAATAAAAAGTTCAAAATGTCCAAAGAGACCCTAATTGGAATAAAAACATGATAAATGGTGCTTTTATATTGACATGTATGATAACATATCTCCATCTCTAAACTATAAATAGAATGTTTGTTCAAAAGTTAGTTTTCTAGAAATTACAGCAAATTGTGGCAATGGTCCCATTCAAAACAAGATCTCATCAAGAATGTCATCTGCCTCATTATGTGTCCAAAATTACATTTACTCCATCAAAAGTAGAATAAATGAAGGATTTATGAGAAATGAAGGTGTCTTGGTGAAATTGTTAAGAAAAATTAAAGCTTTTATTCAAGAAGACCACCATGTCAGATTTGCTGAATCTTTGATATCCTGAGAACTATTATCACAAATTCTGCACAAAAAATGTCATTGGCCAGCCAAATGTGTATATGATATATAGAGAGATTAAATTTATATGTAAAATTATTCTACAAAATGTATATTTATGCTAGACAGATTTGCTTGTAAACATTAGCAGTACAGAGAGTCAAGTGTTATTTCTGCATACTTTCCAGAAACCTGTGATAAATGCAGATTCACACACTCAAAGGTGCATTACCAGGGTTTAACAGAAACCTGTGATAAGTGCAGATTCATGCAACCAAAAGTCAGTGCATAACCTGGGTTCAACATTATTCTGTGAAACAAAGTCAAGAGTATCACAGTGTTCTATAGTTAAATACAAGCTGTGTAAAATACATTTGTTGATATGTGAAATCAAATTGTTTTGAGTAAGGTACACTCTGGCCAAAAATATATGCATATATTTTGTTCAAGATATTTAGAGCCATATAAGCACAATCCTTTCACATGGTTTTGCACATAGAAAGATATGCTTAACCCCCAGATTCTCAATGATTGGTGATTAACCTGCAAAACACATGATAAAAATGATACAAATTTGCTAATGAAATTTACTGATCATAAAACAACAGAGGCCAGGCAGGGGACAGGAGGTGGGTGAAACCTTTCTGATGTTTCAGTAACAATACGTAGCATCTCCCTATTTAATTACCAATAGACAATTAGTGGGCCATTAGCTGAGATCTTGTGTGAGTTAATTACCAATAACAAATGAAGGGCTATTAGCTGAGATCTGGTATGAGTTAATTACCAATAGACATTTAAAGGGCTATTAGCTGAGATCTGGTATGAGTTAATTACTAATAGACAATTGAAGGGCTATTAGCTGAGATCTGGTGTGAGTTAATTAGCAAGAGACAATAATTAAATGGGACAGGTCTAGTGTCGGCTTGTATTGTTGTTCACTATCCTGTATATATTTTGATATTTTATATGCACCAACTTCTGTCTAATCATGAGTTTTGTTTTATGATGTAGTTATGTACAGGAAATGTTTATGATGTTTTCCAAGCTCAATAAGTATCTTTGGCATGTGTTATTGGACCAAATGGAGGACTTTTGGCATGTGTTATTGGACCAATTAGAGGACTTTTGGCATGTGTTATTGGACCAATCAGAGGACTTTCGGCATGTGTTATTGGACCAATTAGAGGACTTTTGGCATGTGTTATTGGACCAATTAGAGGACTTTTGGCATGTGTTACTGGACCAATTAGAGGACTTTTGGCATGTGTTAGTGGACCAGTTAGAGGACTTTCAAAAGGCACAAGGTTTTTAGAATCTTTATGTTATAGATAATTTATGTGGAACATAAGATTTATCCAGTTTGCTTTTTCATGGTAAATATATTTATGTAACTCTATAGTCAGGCTTTTGTCATGTCATTTATTGTCTCCCCTTATAAGGATGAGCTTATTCAATGCATGAATGACTTGGTTCTTACCAGGATGCATACAAGTGACAACATTATAAGGTCTTAAACTTGAGGACTGCATGAAGGATAGAGAGTAAGTTTTCACCTCAGCCAAGTGAGGGATGACTTCAAAGAACCAGATGTAAAACTCATATACACAGCTTTCTTAATTATAAGTCACCAATACACCTGCCTTCAAGGACTGTCTCAAATTCAGCTTCTGTGTATTACTTGTATTACTTTTGTGTGAGTGTCAGTTTTAGGTTTATTCTCTTCTAACGTTTTAGCAGTTACTGGTCAAGTTGTTAATCTACACTCTCATCTTCTTGTAACTGGAGCATAAATATTAAAAAACAATACTTTTTTCCTAATAACCCAATTAATAAAGGGAGATAAATTAATGGCAGTGTGGTAAATGATGCCAATAAGCATTCTTCAAGCTAAGCAATGCATACAGAAAGAGATGATGACATTATTTACAAAAGTTCTCTCACTTTAAGGGTACTTTTCATTTCAATTCTGTAACTTGTATGTCCATACTAGCTGAAAAATAAAGTTATAGAGAGATAAGTCCATTGTGTGTTCCTAGGGTTTTCACAAATGATTTAACTGATGCAGAGTGCTTATATTCTTGTGATTATCAAAGGAAATTACTGCTGTATAAACTCGACTATAAGTCAACCCTCCTTTTTAGGGCTGCAAGAAGATAATTTCTCTTTGACCCTTCTATAAGTTGGGGTGTATTTTGCAAGTCAGATCCATCTGAAGGGATGACTTGTTGTCTGAGAACCAGAGTTTCACTTTGGAAAAATAAATCAGCCAAACTGGATGGATAGATAGATAGAAAAATAAAGACAAAACCAGTGTAAGTATAATTATTTTATTGATTGGAATATTTCACAAATAAATTGACAACTTACATATTCTTCATCTACCAGCCATAAAATCCATAGAAATCCATAATGCTTATATGATAACTCCATGAATTCAATTATATGATAACTCCATGAATTCAATTGTATGATAACTCCATGAATTCAGTTATATGATAACTCCATGAATCCAATTATATGATAACTCCATGAATTCAATTATATGATAACTCCATGAATTCAATTATATGAAAACTCCATGAATTCAATTATATGATAACTCCATGAATTCAATTATTGGTCACATACCAGGTTACTATATATGAGTCACATTTATTATCAAAATAGTAATCGAGATCCACTATATCTGGTTATATGATAATTCCATGCGTATTACAAATAACGCATGAAAAGTACACATTGTTGTGATTCACAGTATCCTATAAATGTCACCGTCTGATGTCATCTAGTGCAAAGCCCAAGAATTCATCCTCATCATCTGAGTGACAAATAATATTTAGAAATCCACCATTCTCTTCTAGTCATCATAAATAGTTTCCAATTCTGATATCTGGTCTTTACTGTCATATGTGGGTGCTTATGTGGAGACTGAACTTGGGTTCTGTAAGTGACACTTTGCTCATACAGTCTATGAAATTTATTAAAAGATGCAACTGAACAAGTGTCAATTGTGTGGCAAGATCACAGGGAGTTCAAGTAAATACCCTCTTTTACTTTGCACTGATCAAGTATCACATTTGCCACTCGATCATCAGATTGTCACATGGGAAACAAAGTGGGTGCTATCTATTATATAGGTTAAGGAATTGAGGTCAAATGCACACAGGAAGTTCAAGGACTCTACTTGGCCATGATCAAGTATCAGATTTGCAGCTTGTTCAAAAGGATTGTCAACTTTAAAACAAAGTGAGTCCTGCCTGCACTGGAAGATCACTTGGGACCATTAGATGTGGCTTATGGTAAAGGAAAATATAAATCAAATCTAAACATTTACTGCTTCAAGTACAAACAGTGTTTATACAGCAAAACACATAATATAATACAAAAATGTAGGTTGTTCGGAATTGCACAAATTGGAAGCAAAATACTTACTAGTAACCACCCACAGTAAACAATATTGACAGAAACTTCACTTTGTTGTGGGTAATATTTAATTTACCGGTAACATTTGTCAAATTATTAAAATCCAGATAACTGTAGTTACAAGTATTGAGCAATGAATACCGTCATGAAACAGATAAACATAGTGCATACCATATATAAGTTTCTGTATGGGAATAGTGGCATGAAAACACAAAATTATTTGAATAAACTACTTGTACATACCTCAAACATCTAGGGTTTCCAATATTATTCCTAGATTTATTATAAAAAAAAACACTTTTGTGTGTCTTGCATATAAGATCTCCCTTACTCTTCATGTATCAAATGTTCAGTTTAAAAAAACGGCAACTTATAAGCAAGTAAATATGGTAATTATTGAATACTGGCTAGATTCTCTGTTTTTCTACTTTTCTTTTTCAGCAATAGTGAAGTAAATGACTGGTGTTTTTTTTTCTTTTATAAGCAATAGTGAAGTAAATGACTTGTGCTTTTTTTTTTTATTAGCAATAGTAAAGTAAATGTCTTGTGCTTTCTTTCTTTTATAAGCAATAGTAAATTAAATGGCTTGTGCTTTTATCTATTTTAAGCAAGTGTAAAGTAAAGTTAAGGTTATTTACTGAAACACAATCATACTTATATTACACTTCGCATTTGTACTTCCTTTCATCATTAGCTTTTAATAATTTACAGTGCATCATTACATAGTCACTTAGTAACAACAAACCACATCTATAAACATTTAATTCTTTTTGTAAAGCCATAAGGCTATAGGAATGTTGTGAATCATATGCCAAAAAGCATGCAGTCCATATTGTCCTTGTAAGAAAATGGAGTTTATATAAAAGTTTTTCATACAGTGTTGTAAAAATTGATATCTCTGGTGTCCATGTACTGAGTCCATGAACCATGGTACATAAGATGACAAGAGATAAACTAACATTTTGAACATCCAGGGGAAAGAGGGGGTGGGGTGCTAGCTACTAATTTTTACATGAGAATTTTAATCTCGATTGTCCTACAGAAATATTCATTGAATGGATTTGAGTATTAATAGATATTAAATCTTAAGAAGTCAATCATAGTAAATTGATTACAGACATTTCACAGATACCTAACACAAGCTTGATACTGAAATAGGTCAAAATCATAATACAATGTACAGAGGAAAACCTTGTGTTTTAGACCATTCTAAAAATTGGCCCCTATCATTATCTATGTGTCTGATCTCTACTTATCTTTGATTGGCTACTTAGGATTCATCTGATACACTAGATGTGCTATGACACTAGATGTGCTATGACACTAGACATGCTATGACTACTTAGAATTCATCAAATACACTAGATGTGCTATGACACTAGACATGCTATGACTACTTAGAATTCATCAAATACACTAGATGTGCTATGACTACTTAGGATTCATCAAATACACTAGATGTGCTATGACTACTTAGGATTCATCAAATACACTAGCTATGACTATGACTACTTAGGATTCATCAAATACACTAGATGTGCTATGACACTAGACATGCTACGACTACTTAGAATTCATCAAATACACTAGATGTGCTATGACACTAGACATGCTATGACTACTTAGGATTCATCAAATACACTAGATGTGATATGACTATTTTGGATTCATCAAATACACTAGATGTGCTATGACTATTTTGGATTCATCAAATACACTAGATGTGATATGACTATTTTGGATTCATCAAATACACTAGATGTGATATGACTATTTTGGATTCATCAAATACACTAGATGTGATATGACTATTTTGGATTCATCAAATACACTAGATGTGCTATGACTACTTAGGATTCATCAAATACACTAGATGTGCTATGACTACTTAGGATTCATCAAATACACTAGACATGCTATGACAACTTAGAATTCATCAGACACACTAGATGTGCTATGACTACTTAGGATCACTGCCATCTCACCTCTGTCTACGTGGGTTCGAGTCTAGGATTTGGCAAATGTGGATATGTGAGAAAGCTTGCCAGTAGCTTCTTGTGGGTCAGTGGTTCTTTCGGGGGATTTCCCGGTTTCTTCCTCCACCATTAATACTGGCCACCATGTATAGCCTATCGTGTGCTGAAAAATGGCGTTAAGCCCCACAACAACAACAACAACTACTTAGGATTCATCAAATACACTAGATGTGCTATGACACTAGACATGCTATGACTACTTAGGATTCATCAAATACACTAGATGTGCTAAGACACTAGACATGCTATAACTACTTAGGATTCATCAAATACACTAGATGTCTTATGACACTAGACATGCTATAACTACTTAGGATTCATCAAATACACTAGATGTCCTATGACACTAGATGTGCTATGACTACTTAGGATTCATCAAATACACTAGATGTACTATGACACTAGATGTGCTATGACTACTTAGGATTCATCAAATACACTAGATGTGCTATGACTACTTAGAATTCATCAAATACATTAGATGTGCTATGGCACTAGACATGCTATGACTACTTAGGATTCATCAAATACACTAGATGTGCTATGACTACTTAGTATTCATCAAATACACTAGATGTGCTATGACACTAGACCTGCTATAACTACTTAGAATTCATCAAATACATTAGATGTGCTATGACACTAGACATGCTCTGACTACTTAGGATTCATCAAATACACTAGATGTCCTATGACACTAGACATGCTATAACTACTTAGGATTCATCAAATACACTAGATGTGCTATGACACTAGACATGCTATGACTATTTAGGATTCATCAAATACACTAGATGTGCTATGACTACTTAGAATTCATCAAATACATTAGATGTGCTGTAACATTAGATGTGCTATGACACTAGACATGCTATGACTACTTAGAATTCATCAAATACATGAGATGTGCTATGACACTAGATGTGCTATGACACTAGACATGCTATGACTACTTAGGATTCATCAAATACACTAGACATGCTATAATGTCACAGAAACTTCCAGAAAGCCTGTTTTACTAGAGGGGATATTCTGATCAGGTGGTGCTATGAACTGACAAGTTGATGGTGCTTGTATTTCATGTGCATTCAAATGTGCTTACACTGAAATATGTTAGAGACACAATCAGCATTCAAATCAGGAAGGGGTGTCCATACCTGTGTATATGAGAAAGCATTAATGGTTCCTGTCACCCTTTAAATTCAAATCCCAGTGCTGAGACTTGAAATCAGATTTTGTACATGCCTTCATCAGCCAATCAAAACTCTTGTTTCTTATGCACTTGCCTTCAGTGTAACAATCCTGTTGCCTTCAGTGTAACAATTCTGTTGACTGAAGATGGATAGTGCTATCATTATGAACATTGTAGTCAGATGTTTACATATTAAGAAGTATTTGTATCAAATATCATACCATGTCTAAAATGCCATAGTATACCAGTACCTAGTTTGAGGAATATTAAACATGAGATGGGGGGCATATAATGTCCTGTTCATGGTACTCCTCTTAAAAAATGGGATGCAAGGATTTTGTTGCATTACAGGCAAGTCTGCAAGCAGTCTTGATGTGGATTATTGAGGGAGTAGCATAGTTTTTAATTGAGTGCTGTTGCACCAAACATGGTTACAGTTTTAATCAAATCCTGCCACACTTAACATGGTTTCAGATTTTAATCAAGTCATGTCACTCCAAACATGGTTATAGTTCTTAATCAAGTGTTGTCACACCAAACATGATGATAGTAAAACACTTTAGTGTACTTTGCTGTCACACCAAACATGATGATAGTAAAACACTTTAGTATACTTTGCTGTCACACCAAACATGATGATAGTAAAACACTTTAGTATACTTTGCTGTCACACCAAACATGATGATAGTAAAACACTTTAGTATACTTTGCTGTCACACCAAACATGATGATAGTAAAACACTTTAGTATACTTTGCTGTCACACCAAACATGATCATAGTAAAACACTTTAGTGTCCTTTTAAGCAGGTCAGGTTCCTGATTATTGTAACAGACTCTACATATGAAAATAGTTCTTTACATCTTAAACATATACAATACTTTAATATTAAATCTGGGTTTGAGATTTAACAAGAATCAAAACTTGTGAAAATTGTATTTGCTGGTATTCAAGAAAGTCATTTTCCTCACCAATTTTATGTAATTGACTAATTATTCAAGTCAGCTGTATGGCATTGTTAGCTAGTTAAAATAACTCGTCAGTCTATTTACAAGTAATAGTGGTCTGTGATTTTAGTGTCAACAGATGTCACATTTTTAGTAAAGATTATTTGCTGCATCATATAACTTCACTGATCATAATGATACATTTTATTGTCATCTTTTAATATATTTGCGTTGTATCCAAGAGTGTGTTCATTTTGATCAAGGGTCATATTATTGGACTTTACTTTTGTATCATTGGAACCAAACTATTGTGATTTTGTATCAGTGGAACCAAAGTAGTGTAATTCACACCTGGTTCATTAGTTGTTCATCATCTTTTATTGTTATTTGTATTTTCAAACTGTGAGTGCATGTGGGAGTCTTCTAGAAACCATTTTAATTAAGATTAAAATATGAAAATCATCAATTATTTGTCAGTCTTGGTTAAATAATCCTATCAACAATAAGGTTTTATTTTGTTCACTAAGAGAGCTGAATATCATATCTGTCCAAGTCATTGAATCCCCCCAGTCCAATGACATAATGTGTACTCTGCCTCACTAAAAATAGCCTGTGTTTCTAATAATAAGCTTCTTTCTATACAAAGCTCTATTTGCAGGAAAAAATCATTCTTTGTAAAGGGGAAAAAGAGACATAATTAAACTTGGAGTGGTTACATCCTTTGATACAGTTTGACAGTTTCTAACAATACATCTATCACTACAAAATGCTCATTAAAGGTAATTGCTCAAATATTTAATTTGAAAATATTTTATTAGTTCTTCAATGAAATCTGTGTTGGGAGCCAAGGAGAAGAAATTACTTGAAATATTTAAGTTTTCATGTAATTAGTGGGATATTGATCCTTGTCAAGGAACAGCATTATCAGTGTCTCACAGTTAAAGTTCATCCTTACTCAAGGAACAGCATTATCAGTGTCTCACAATTAAAGTTCATCCTTGATCAAGGAACAGCATAATCAGTGTCTCACAATTAAAGTTCATCCTTACTCAAGGAACAGCATTATCAGTGTCTCACAGTTAAAGTTCATCCTTACTCAAGGAACAGCATTATCAGTGTCTCACAATTAAAGTTCATCCTTACTCAAGAAGCAGCATTATCAGTATGTTACGTATAGGCTCGTTCAAAAGTAACAAAAGAAAAGAGTCAAACCAACAAGCTTTGTAAGTTTTACAAAAAATAATTTATTTCCCTAGAAAACACGATGAAAAGGTGAAAATAGAAAATAGGACTTACAGTTTGTGAAGACAATCCAAACATTTATCCTAGTATTGAAAAAATACAAGTCCTATCACTAAATAATTTTAACTGAATCCAGGTTCGAATCTTGATGACGTTCCAAGATGGAGGATGATGACGTCAGGTGAAGACTTTATACGAATGTCAAGAGTTGCACATTGAACCACAACTTGTAATGGTTCAATTTAGAATAAATTTCCATTGAATGTCTTTGTCTCTTGTATAGTTCTCCAGGGAATAAATTATTATATTCTAAAAAATATATGAACTTCTGAACAAGCTGTCATCTATGATAAAACATCTCGAGCTCCAAAGATGTAAAAATACAACTCTTTACGGCACCTAATAGAAATATATTCTTCTTCTTGAAGATATATTGTACGACTCAGTATTTCATGGGTATCTGATTATTTTTAAACTGAACTAAGACATCATTTCAGGTGTGCACAATGGAACGCGTGACTCTTTCATCATCAAACAGCGCAGTAAACAATGCAATTTCACATGAGCCAAAAAAATGACCTTGGCAATAACCAATCGTTTTCGCGTAGTGTTTACTCAATCGACAAACCACGGCAGGATAAAATCATGCTTATGCGAGTCATACTACGTTTTATATAAGCATAATATCTCTTTCAAAAATATCAGATCCCGTGAAATTAATCATTAAAATAAAATGTAATGATAAAAAAATAAAATAAAAAAGAATTTAAAATTAACATAAAAGTAATTAAATTACATATTCGTAACAAGTGTCTCACAATTAAAGTTCATCCTTACTCATGGAACATCATTATCTCACAATTAAAGTTCATCCTTACTCAAGAAGCAGCATTATCAGTGTCTCACAATTAAAGTTCATCCTTACTCAAGGAACAGCATTATCAGTGTCTCACAATTAAAGTTCATCCTTGATCAAGGAACAGCATTATCAGTGTCTCACAATTAAAGTTCATCCTTACTCATGGAACAGCATTATCTCACAATTAAAGTTCATGCTTATTCCAGGAGCAGCATTATCAGTGTCTCACAATTAAAGTTCATCCTTACTCAAGGAACAGCATTATCTCACATTGTCTCACAATTAAAGTTCATCCTTACTCAAGAAGCAGCATTATCAGTGTCTCACAATTAAAGTTCATCCTTGATCAAGGAGCAGCAATATCAGTGTCTCACAATTAAAGTTCATCCTTTCTCAAGGAACAGCATTATCAGTGTCTCACAATTAAAGTTCATCCTTAATCAAGGAGCAGCATTATCAGTATCTCACAATTAAAGTTCATCTTTACTCAAGGAACAGCATCATCAGTGTGTCACAATTAAAGTTCATCCTTTCTCAAGGAACAGCATTATCAGTGTCTCACAATTAAAGTTCATCCTTGATCAAGGAACAGCATTATCAGTGTCTCACAATTAAAGTTCATCCTTAATCAAGAAGCAGCATTATCTCACAATTAAAGTTCATCCTTACTCAAGGAACAGCATTATCTCACAATTAAAGTTCATCCTTACTCAGGGATCAGCATTATCAGTGTCTCACAATTAAAGTTCATCCTTACCCAAGGAACAGCATTATCAGTGTCTCACAATTAAAGTTCATCCATGCTCAAGGAACAGCATTATCAGTGTCTCACAATTAAAGTTCATCCTTACTCAAAGAACAGCATTATCTCACATTGTCTCACAATTAAAGTTCATCCTTAATCAATGAGCAGCATTATCAGTGTCTCACAATTAAAGCTAATCCTTACTCATGGAGCAGCATTATCAGTGTCTCACAATTAAAGTTCATCCTTTTGATCCTATTTTATATATCATATTACTAGAGCCCTTCCATGAATCAATATTATCAATACTTTGTTTTCTAACGGAAACTAATTATTCAAGTATTTTGTTACAGATATGTCCAGTAATAATATTGATGGGTATATCATCATTCAATGATTTATTATGCCATTGGAGCTTATTTAATTAAATAAGACTCTTGAATACTAGTATAGGAAGTATTTATATTAAAACCACCCAAAATTTCAAACTGGTGTATCTTATCAGGTGACAAAGTACCAAAGCAATCAATGTGCCCTAGTTTGAGGTCCTAGATACAATCATTTCATTAGAATCCATGGCTTGTAAAAAGAGTTCAGTCAGTCTCACCTCAGTTGTTTAACAATTTAACGCAATAGTAAGGAGACTTTGCCAACAGCCACCATAGGTCTGTTCCTGGTTTTACAAAACAGCATATGCTTACTATATGTGCTCATTTATAGGTGAAGTCAAAATGCTAACAACAAAGACACTGATCTGCCATAGCATAATCTGCCTGCCGACCTGGGTCTATTTTGATTACTCCTAACAAACTACACAGACCCACATCTGCCAGAACATTATGAAATGGCAGTTCTGGATCTGTGCAGTTTGCAGTTGGACTCGACTTATAGACGAATATATACAGTAACTGAAGAGTTCATTGTTTTTTTTATAAAAGTGGGGAACAGTGTTCACATTTCATTCCTCCAGTCCATTTCATTTATGTTTCTGCTCTATAACTTGAGAGCCATTTTGAGAGAGATCATTTAAACTTGGAGTACTTGTAGCTCATCACCAAAAGGTGTGTTGCATACCACAACGTGATGTCCTATCTTCAAGGTGAAGGTTGCAGGTCATTTCCACTCAGTTATTTTATAGCCAAGGATGATGCTTAGCGTACATACATATCATCACTAGAAAGTGCATCACATGCCATTTATGGGTCATATGTTCAAGGTCAATGTCACTGGTAAATATTTTAAGTATTCCATAACCTTTCTGTTGCTTTAATACTTACCCTACAAGTGATTTGGTATGAATGGATAAAAATTTGAATACTTGTAAATTTTCAATAGAAGTTGTGTCATGTATCACATTGGGGAGTTTAATCTTCAGAGTCAAGGTCACAGGTAAATATTTAATTTGTTTTTACTGCTTTATAATTTGAAAGTCATTTGAATTACTGGAATAAATCTAGGTACTCTTATCTTTCTCAACTTACAACATGTCAAGGTTGTGTCTTGAAGGTCAAGATCTTGGATCTATTGTTCCCCGTTTACACTATTACACTAATAATCTATGAGACAGAGGCATGACCAGAATACTTCTGATGTTGTCTAGTTGGTCCTAAATAAAATTGGTTCTGCTTGGACTTTCAATATAGTCACCATGTTAGCCATCTTGAAAGTTTGTTATTGATACTCTCCTGAAAGGATGGTCAGATCAACATAGGGTCTTCACCAAAAGACTTCTTAAACTCCTAGTTGGAGCTAAATGAAAATAGTGTCAATCTGCTGATCTGACATCCAATATGGCCACCATGGCAGCCATCTTAAAAATAGTGTTATCATTACTCCTAATTGTAAATTCATTTTGGCACTGGTTTTCACCAGAAGACTTCTAAGAGTATCTAGCTGATCCTGAAGAAAAATGTCAATATACATTCAACATGGCCACCATGGCAGCCATCTTGAAGATTTTATCACTCCTCCAGAAGAATTGATAGTCATACTGATATTGGGATTTCACCAAACTTGGCTTGTTATATCTAAATGTCCTAAATGAAGATGGTGTTGTTACATCTAGATGGTCCTAAATGAAGATGGTGTTGTTATATCTAGATGGTGTAGATGGTGTACCCTGACATCAAGTATGGTTGCCACAATAAATACATTGAAAATCTTGTCAGTTATACTTCTAAACGGGTAGTCATATCAACATGTCATTTTCACCTTAAGTCTACTAATGGCTATACTCCTAAACGGGTAGTCATTTCAACATGGCATTTTCACCTTAAGTCTACTAATGGCATCTAGCTTCCTTAAAGAACATCAGCTCATTTGAAAATCTTTTAGTTCAAGAATGGTTTCAACACTCAGTGGCAGAAAATAAGAAATGGCCTTATCATGACTTCTTTGACATTATTTTTGGACGGAAGAGTGACAGTCTCTTCAAGGGACTGTTTGTAATAAGTATGTTGATTTTTAATTTAAATGCATGCATTGTTAAAGAACATATATTGGAATAAATGCAGGGTGATTTAAAATGACCATCATTTTACAGTACATCCTCAATAAAATTCTAATGTCCAATAAATGTCGATATTGGCACACACACACACACACACACACACACACACACACACACACACACACACACACACACACACACACACACACACACACACACACACACACACACACACACACACACATTGAAGCATGGAAATCCAACCCAATATATATAGGAGCACATGGAAACAAAAGTAGATAGTATTTTATAGGTTTATCATGCAAATGAAAACATTTTTGACAGTGGCTGGACAATTGGAATATCTTTCTCAAACCACCTCAACATGAAAATCAATTTTTCAGATCCATGATGCTGGACTCTACTGTCTTTGTGGTATGTCCATTTTGTAAAGGCTGAGGTTTCTGAAACTGCAATATTTTTATAACTCAACTGGTCAGAGACCTGAAGGGCTTATGTGATGGTCTATTGTCCATTGTCTATCATCCACCTATGTCCATCCATTGACAAACGTTTGTTATCACTACTTGTCCTAAACTATTTGGAAGATTGCCATGAAACTTAATGCACACATTCATCTCTTGGTTTTGTTGGTTCTAGATGAAAATGGAGCTGCTCAGGCTGCCACAGTGGCCATCTTGAAAATTTTGTTATTGCTATTCTTTAATGGATGGTTATATCATCAAAGGGTTTTTACTGAAAGACTTCTTATGCTGTCTAGTTAAATCCAAATGAAAATGAGACCAATCTAATGTCCTATATGGCTGCCACAAGTGGCCATCTTGAAAATATTTTTATCACTGCTTCTCCAAAACATAAAGTCGAACCAACATGGGATTTCCACCAGAAGACTTCATGTGATGGCTTGTTGGGTCTAAATGAAAATGGTGCCAAGTTGACATCCAATACGTCCACCATAGCAGCTAATTTGAAAATCTTGTTATCACTGAAGAATATCAATACTCTGTAGTTAAGAAGAAGAAATGGTCATATCTTTAATTCCTGGACATTCTTTTCAGTTAGTAGAGTATCTCTTGTCCAATATACTTAAAGCCACTAATCTATCACTTGTCCAATATACTTAAAGCCACTAATCTATCACTTGTCCAATATACTTAAAGCCCCTAGTCTATCACTTGTCAGATATGTTTAAAACCATCTATCACTTATTAAATAAACTTTCTTTTACACCCTGGTCATAAACTAAGTAACAGAAAAGAGTGAAAACCAAGTTGAGTAAAGTTCAACAAATGATTTATTTCTCAAGAACACAAAATGAAAATTTAAAAAGAACTTACAGTGCTGTGAATCAATTCCCAAATAGTCCTAAAATTTCTATCACAAGTCCAAACATATAGAGTTCCAAACGAATTCCAATTTTGAAGCTGCTGATGTGCCAGTAGCCTGCAATGTGGATATGTGTTAAGTCTTGATGTATCACAATGATATAATCCAAAATGCCCTTGAATGAATTCACAATAATCCCAATATAGTGATTTAGTCTGAAAGGTATTTGAGTACTTTGTAATTTCAGTGAATAATTTAAATAAATCCGCTTAAATATTAACTGAAACACAACTTGATTTCTCTAAGACTGATGTAAAGATATGGAAAAAAGTATTTATGTTTACTTCTCCCTTATGTAAAAGCTTAACCATGGTAGTGCTGTGTTGTTTTGTTTGACCTTGAAACCAGTGCTGATTTGTTTCTAACTGCACCTTCTCTGCATGCTGAATTGTTTCAGAACAATCCAGACTTTGTGGGACAAATCTATATAACAGCTCAGAACTATTATTTAAAATCAGATTCCTGTGAAATTATACACAGTGATGCATATATGCATGCAGATTGCAAACACTAAAAATGTTGGTGAAACTGGTGTTTGTTCATGGTTACCATAGCAACCAAATAGAGAAAATTGGTGGAAAAGTAATATTTGACCCCCCCCAAAATATTGAATATAGTGTATACTTTTCCATCAAATATAGATATTCTGAATGTGTACATGGACAGTTAAATTTTTTCTACATATCACATATCCTCAGTTCATTACTTTTAGGCCTATGCTAGATAATTAAAACTTTACTTTCAAATTTTCAAACATGTCTCAACATTTCAGTATGTTACAATATTTAGATGATGCAATATTTATGTAGTTATTATTAAAAAATTGTCTCCATATGAAATATAATTATATTCACTTATATAGTTCATTGATAAGGAACCAATACTAATCATACTGAAAATGATAAACAATTATGAATTTACTTTGGTTGCCATAGCAACCAAAAAGTAATGTTAGTGTTTGAAAGGTTTAAAAGACTGTTTAAAATAATATTGTTGGCAGAATCTTTTATCCAGCTAAATACAGCATTCATTTTTCAAAGAAATCAATGTTATCAAGTTTGTTTTAATTATGAAGGTAAAATAATAATTATCATAATGTAGAACAATTATATGGGTCATATTTTAGGGTGAAGAGAATACTGTTTATGCACTGAAGTCAATCTAATGGAAAACTAGTTTTCTCATTTGAAAATTGTTGAAAGGCAGATGTCATACAGATTTTTGTGTAAACACTTACTGTTGCTTGCAAGAATAAATTTGATGAATACAAGTATCTCTATACATGTGACAAGTATCTCTATACATGTGACAGGTATCTCTATACATGTGACAAATTAATAACTGACACAAAATCCATCTGCATGTTTGTCATCGTCTGCAGTGGACTCTATTTTTTCATCACATCATGTAAATGAAACAAATATAAATTTTTCTTTCAAAATGAATAATACTGATAAGAAAAGTGAGGATTTCACAGATGGAATTAATGACTTTTAGGGTTATTTCTATGCTCATAATACATAAACATTTCTTTTTGCCAGCTTCATTACTAAATCTTATGTACATCATAACTTTCCTTTACTATCTATTAACATGCAAACTGAGTGTACATCAATAGTATGAGATATATTGTCTTTGATTTCTTTAATAGCTTTTATAATTAATGCATTCTTTAATATACGATAGCATATATAATTTTAGAATAACTTTCTTTACAAGTTGTTTTAAATTCTCATTTTTAATACATCTTCTAAAATTCAGCTAGTTTGAGCACATCTGTCAGTGGCCTACCAAACAGACGTATTTTACATTCTAGTGTCTACATCTGAATGATTTGAATGCAATATCATCAGATAGAGCAATATTATCACAGCCATTAGTTTGGGTCTTCTCGCGACACAATAGTGTACCAATTTTCGGTTATATATGGTAATGAAACGGTCAAAAATGCCAATGCGCTACCAAGTTAGCTCTTTGATCTTTACCGCCAAGTGAGGCAGAAATAAACAACAGTATGAACACTGAGATGGAATTTGAAACACTGGGGAAGGAGCTCTTGTGTCCGGTACACGTGTGATAGTGATATTGGTTATCAGGTATTCTTTTGAGTGGAGCTGTACATTTGAGGCCTGAAAGTCATTATTACAGAAAATTAACATAAATATTCTCATTGATTATAAATTATAGAGCAAGAGTTATGAGGTTTTCAATGATAATTAATATTTGCAACTTGCCAACAATATTTGAAATAAAATATATCAGAAAAAATCTTAACATATATTAACTTATACGTTGTCAAACATTTGAGAAGAAAAAAAAAATAAGAGAAGCAGCAGAGAGGGTGAACCCTACAACATTGTAGAAACCTTATTTTTGAAATTTAAGGGTTCCTACGAAGGCTGAAAAAAAAGTTTTTGCCTTAACAGTAAAAACTTCTCTA